>CACTHL010000752.1:370000-410000 GCA_902712375.1 Dioscorea dumetorum
CTTTCTTTCCTTTCTGATCGAGACCTGGCAGAAAAGAGGCTTTGAGAGATCGAAGTGGAGCTCTGGCCTACTTGCCATCCTTCAGCTAGCTGGCTAGCCATATAGTTATGCTATTATCAAAGATAGGACTGCTTAGATGTGCGGACAGATAGTTATCAAAAACTGGTCTGCTTTTTGAACGCTAGCCCTCGTCTTTCTTTTACGACCAGTGGCCCACTACTGGATGTCGACGAAAGGAAGAAAGCAGGGGCCAGGCAGGGGATTTTCTCTATCAGCCGGAGTTCCCTTCCTTAGACCAAAATTCGACCCCTCTTTCCAACTCATAAACCATCCCATCCCAGGGGGGCTCACTCACTAGTCAAAGAAGGAAGAATCCCTGTCAAGATAGGAGCCTCTCCAAAGAAAAGAAGCCTATTGAATGGGGGCAAGCAAAAGAGGGAAGCACCCGTGGGGAAGATCTCGTTTGCAGGGGGTGAAAAAATGTACGTGTACGAATTGAAAGAATCGAAGCTGACCAAAGCCCTGATTTTTCTTGCTTACCATTGGGGGCTTCATTAGGCAGGTCCCATAATATCCAAAAAAGAGGGATCTCGCTCGGTTCCCTGGTCGACAAAAAAAAGCTCGTACCGGCATTATGTATGAAGAGTCTATTAATGGACGCTGCGATTGATGGCTGGAAAGAGCACCCAAGATTATAATAGGCTAAAGTCCGCCCTTGAGTGAGGGTATCGAAAGGCGTCACTATCGACCTCAGTTGACTGATTGGATGGTCTTGATTGGGTTGCCCTTAACAATTATTCAACCAGAGACTGCTTGCCGAATTCTCCGAAGCTTGACTTGCTTGCTCAGCCCGAGTTGATTCCGAAGAAGAGAGGAGTGCTTACCACTCTGGTACTCAAATTGTGTCTTGTACAGTTCTTATTTGCTCTTATTGATTTCACCATCGATTCACTCTCATTCCGTCTGAGGATGATGCTCACGCTAGCTATCCTTCTATTTGCTGAAACCTTAATGTAGCCGTGTCTCTAACCGGAGATCTTGGTAAGCTCTGACCGAGAGCTTTGACGCGCCTTGATTGAACTTTTTGACTATTGTATTCGTTCTCCAACAGTGGTTAGCATTTCCTTTCTAATCTGCAGATCTTCATACACAGCTTTTAGGGAATTGTAGTTGTGCATAGCCATCTTAGCAAGACATTATAATCTTCCTTGCCCGATCTGCTGACCGCTTGAGCATCTGGCTGGCCTTGGGAAGAAGTGGCTACCTGAGCCGGAGCCTTTTCCTTATTTTTAGACTTATTCGGCTCTTTGGGCTGAGGTGCCGAGAGAACCTGACCGTCTCTCATGGTTATCTGATTAACCTTTGCATTCATTTTTCTTCGGTGGGAAAACGGAATTCCTCATCATAAGATTCTGCCGGGGCAACACTTACCATGTGTCAGCTTCCTATGATTATAATACCCACTCCTTGCCCTCTTCCTTTCCTGGAAGAGTTCCCCTTCTCCCCAACCCATTCTATTAGGATAGGAAGCCCGCCTCTTTCTTTTCCTCTCAATCAAGTAAAAAAAAAAATGGTCGGACGGTCTAGTTTCCAAATCCAATTGTTGAGGTAGGACCCATTTCCTTTATTTAAAGGATAAGGTTGGGTGCAACGAGCCAGACAGAAAAGTTTCAACATCCGTATCAGATTAAGCAACTAGAATCGCATACTGATATTCTTAAGTCAGAGGATCGGACAGAGACTGAAATTTATTTTACAGTTGTTCCAGGGAAGCGGGCAAGCGCTGAATCAACGCAGAAAGAATGAAGCTGAAGACCAAACTGAAGAAAAGAGTTTGTTTTAAGGATTCCAGTAAATCACCATATGGGAAGAAAATCCGGTAAGAGTGTGAGTGATGATTCCGCATCTCGAAAAGCACCCTCCAAGTTTGACACCAACCTCGTCTTATATACGCAAATTCTGCCGTCTGCAGGTCACGCGAAAGCAAGGCAACCTCCTCGCAAAGGAGACGCTCATTTCGACCCAACTACTCTCACCCTGTCGAGGCCCGAGTAAGGGTTTTGGTGTGGAAGGAACTTTTTAAGCGTAGAGTCTTCTTATTCCCGTCTGCCGCGCGCACCTCTGAATGAATGTCGTAAGTGAAAGGTGTTGTTAACATCAAGTTCTTTGATTTGCCAGCCTTGGCCTAGAGCAATGGAGAGGACTGTTCGTATAGTAGTTGGTTTGGTTTGACAACCGGCTCATAAACATGCCATTAAACGCTAAGAAAACAGCCTTCTCGTGAAAGTCCCCCAGTGGATTAATTGTTGTTTGTTTTGTGATCTTGCCGATGAAAGCCTAAGGGAAGGATTTCAGTTCTCTTGTCAAGGAAAGAAAGACTAAGTAAAGGCAGACAACGAGGCGAAGATAGCAGACTTGCCTCGAGACAGGAAGATAGCATAGGGACATTGCTCCGGACTAGTTAAGTAGTTGAGCCCGGCTCCTCCGCTTGGCGAGCTCCTCTTTGCTCCTAGTAGACTACTAGACATATTGTCTACTCTGCTTTTATGTATGGAAGAGCTAAGTCCAACAAGAGGGGCTCTCCAAAGTAAATTGTCAAGCTTTCGAACTCGCCTTGAAGTTTTTGAATGATTGCAAGGCTAGCAACAAGCAGGCTCGCTTATGATCTGCTGAAATAGTACATTACATAAGGTTTTTGAAATTAATCCCTCACATTCATGAAGCAGATGGCTTTCTGCAAGCAGGAAAACTACCTTTTTGACGATCTACAGGTTGTAGCTTGACCCCGGTCTCGGGACTTCCCAAGTCACTGAGTCTTTGATAAAGTTTTAAACAAAAGGAGTCAACCCTATCCAATATATATATATATATTTTCCAAAGGCTTCTAGTTATAGTTAGTAAGACAGGTGTCAGTACCAAATCCTTAATCAATAGTGGACTACTAGTTAACGCACTACTAAAGCAGAGTAGCCAACATGCGCACATCATGATTTGCCAGAGGAGCTCAGAGCTCAGCGAATGGAAGAAGCAGGCAGGGATAGATAGAATTTGGTAGGGAAAAGTGCTTTGTTGGACTTGTTTCCAGGTGAGATCAAAGATCTTTCAACGCGTTGATTTCCTACTAAAGAAACTGGGCTTCTATCAGGAGTTTTGTCGATCGATGTGAAAGGTCGAAAACTCTAACTCTCGCTTTATGCTTGAGAAAGAGCCTTCCCGGCGATCTGCTTCATGAATTGAAGGGAGGAACCAAGGAAAACAACTAAATACCGGGAATTCTAAGAGAATGATCCCCAAAGGTCAATATCTGGCATTGAGCCCGCCTATCAATCATAAGTATGAGTTGGGAGAGCGAGATAGAGACAAATACCCAATGGACGGTGAAAAAGCTTTCCTGCACGCAGGAACCTTCCTTCTGTCTTGCAGCCTTGATGCTCAGTTCTATTCTCCCGCACACCCGCTCTTGCAAGGCTAGCCGGGAGGGAGGTGCTTTTTCGGGTTTGGTTTGCCTAGATAGGAAGTGCGCTTGCAGTGCTTCTAGTAACGATTTTGAAGTGCAATATCTTTCTGTTCCAGGGGTATGATTGCTTCTTTCTTCGGCTTAAAAGCTAGAGCTTGTGGTTCGTTATCCATACCTGTTTTAGAGCGATATAACCTCGTTGTCCGCCTCTCAATGTCCGGGTCTTTCCCCTGCCCTCTCTCTCGATGTGGTGCCTTTCACTCTGCTCTGTCAACACTTTATCGCAATGCCGGAAGGTAGGATTTCAGGTCTTTTCCCAAGCTATGAATCTTCATCAATGGCATAGTAAAAAGAAAGAGAGAAATGAATTTTATCTTTGATGTTCCATCCGCAAACACGACGAAAAAGGTAGCCGAACCACCTCCCTCAAGTGCTAGCGTACAAGAAGGAGCTTTCGGCAGTGAATCGCATGTCGAAATACCAAAATGTTTAATCAAAGAGATTTGTGCTTGGTCTTTCGCCTACCGTGTATGGTGTAACGGCATCTCGTGCCAAGAAAAAAAGAAGGGTTGAACCTGGCTCACAAACCAGGAGATCTGGGGGGCTTTTGCCCGCTCATCATCAATCCCATTCTACTACTCTGTTAGTACCAATTCTGACTCTTGTCAGTCTCCGAGGAACATCGAAGACTTGGAACTACATCGATAGACAAAACATTATCCTTCCTCACTACCATCTCGAGAGAAGCAATCGGCTTGGGATGAATGTCATTGGTTCTTTTCCTCTCTTTCTTTGTCCAACTAGCTAGGGATCAAAAGTAAAAATAGATAATAATGAGCATTCTTCTAATGTAAATAGCTCATAAATGACTAGTGAGATTCGAGAAGTCCAGTGATCAACCTACAAAGCAAGATCAGAAGGAACCTATCCCTGCTGGCGAGTAAAACAGGCAAGGTCAACATGCTAGCTCAATGTATGTTCGTTTGTGTCATGTCATGGTAATTGGTCATCAAATGCTTCCTTCCATTCCTCGATCAGTGTTTGGGATTGCCTGAAAGAGAGAACCAACTGGGATCAGAATGAGTAGCATTGCTTTCTCCGTTTGGTCCGACTAAGAAATTTGAATAAGATTCCATCGATCGGTGAAGCACATCAACGGAAGTGTGCACGCTAGCGCTCTCCTCTAAGCTTCTAGTTAGCTCATCGAAGAACTGACTCCCCTAAGTGGGACACATGGCTTTGTGAAGATGCGTTGGTTAGGAGCGAGGGTGAGGTCGTTAGCGGAGTAGACTCTGCTGTGTAGGGGGAAGAACCCACGAGAAGGAAGGATCGAGCGTTAGAATACTAGGAGAGTTTTTGGATTACTACAAAGTTTTTATACAACGAAAGGGTACAACCAAAGCATACGACTGAAAGAGCCATTGCTTGATCATCCCCACTGCACAGTCATTCTAAACTGCTAACTAAACCTCACTGCGCTGTCACCTCTAGCTGCTGCCCTTCCTTCATTTGCTAGGTGTGGAATGGAGTCTGTATCAGTCACATGTCCATCCCAAGCAAACCCCCCTCTTGCCCTATCGCTTGCACTTCAACCTGCTACCTCGCACTGACCTTCTTCCGTTGTCTGCCTTCCTTCGTTTAAGACCTCTGGGAGTGAAATAAGCTTTGATCGGAACCGCACTTGACCCCTTCTCGCAGTCACTCTCATCCGCTGTCAATCTCGATCTTGCCACCTTGAGCTGCTAATCCGCTTCTTTGATTGTCACATGGAACTAGAAGCTGACAGCATCCCTTCCATCTCGATCTGCTATTTTCAGGGAGCAATGCGGTGGGTACTGCCCTTTGTTTGTCTCTTTCATGGGGGTGGGTGGGGTAGGTACGGAAGAAGTATATATGTTACCGCCACCTGGATTCATACCACAGGGGGAGAAAGGGAAAGTATGTCGATTGCCTTCTTCAATCGACATACTTACTTTTTGACTTTCCCAGAGGAAGTATGCTGTTGATCTTTTGAAGGAGACTGGTTTTTGCTTGGATAAAATCTTTTCATCTAGAAGAAAAGATATATCTCTCAGGATAGATCAGGTCCAGACCTCAAATTGTATATACAGGTTGGTGAGGTCCCCCCCTACACTTGACCCACCACAGAAGTGACAGAGTCAACCTCTTGTTGCACAGTTAGATGCAGCTTTTCCATTAATTATGAGTTCACCTCAGAGATATTGCATTATGTATGGTACTAACTTGTTTGGAGGATTGCTGCAAGCTATACCAATTCTAAACAAGCATTTCGACGGCTGGTTGAAAACCCTAGCTGCACAGCTTTCTCTGGGGCCTTTACTTGAAAGGCAGCCATCTTATTCTTTAATATAAAAGACTGCCTATTCAGACAGGCCTTGCTGTGGGATGGGATGGATATAGAGGGCCCTTTCTTGTCAACTGCACAGTGACTGAATCAGCCGAGAAAAGGGGGGTTAACGACCACATTGTAGCCGTATCCCTAAGTGCTTCTCGTACCCTTGGAGGAGCTTCTTCCGCAAGGGCACGAGTGTGAAACTATGGCCTGCTCTCCGGAAAGTGTGGGAGTCCCGCCTCTACAGTAAAGTGTCTTTTCAGTAGTAAGGGCCCCGATTTATTCAACAAGTCTGTTCATAAGCATTGAAGATCCTCGATTCCAGAGGATGACACTCGCCCTATTAGGGGGAACCTCGGTATCATGCTACTCTTAAAAAGTAGAAGAGTAATGGACCCCTAAGTTAAGTTAAGTAAAGTGGGGCGCCTACATTTGACTTTCCCTTTACGCTCATAGAGCCCCCCCACCTCAATCAATTAGGACCGATTGCTTTGACTCGTGTCTCCCCACACCTTGTTCTCCTTCCTAGTCGGGAGGCAAGGTAGCCCTAAGCCTATACAGGTAAGGAGCATGCATCCGGGTGGCTTCTTCCCTTCCCCGGAATCACGAGTGCCTGCCTGCTGTCTTTGTTTCAAGACGTACTTCCTTTTTGATTTTTTTATGGTCACACCGAGGATGGAATCTTTGCAATACCAAACTGAGGAGACTATTGTGTTTGGAAAAGCTTGATTGCCTAGTCCTCGTGTAGCCCTCCGGATTGCTCCTCGTCAAATCAAATAAAATAAGTACGCCGGGATGGCTCATGGCCTCTGACTGGATAGCAGAGCAGTTTTCTTTAATTCCATGGGCCGCTAACCCCCCCCAAAAAAAAATAAAAATTCTTAGTAGATTGTGTCTCACGCATATACTTTGAAAAAAAACAAGGAGAAAAACATGTTTATTATATAGAAATTAGGAGACACCCATAATTCTAGTTCGTCATGGGTAGGGATACTATTGCCGATATAAGAACTTATATAAGAAATGCTGACATGGATAAAAAAAGGAAGGGTTCAAATAGCATCTACTAATATCACTGAAAGCATTAAGACTTTGACGAGAAGGTTTTATTGAAAACGTTAGGAAACATAGGGAAAGTCAGAAATTTTTCTTGGTTTCAACCCTGCTCCCGGTCTTCGAACTAGTCATTAATGGTCGGCAACATGGGTCCCTTTTTCGGTATGCGTTGCGAACACTTTCATTTTTAACCTCTCATCTTCTTTGGAGAAGCTCAAATCGAACGGATAGAGCAGATGGTCCAACTACAAAACTTCTTATTTTTCATTACTTCCATGGTCGTGCCTTGTGGCACGGCAGCACCCGTACTATTGAAATGGTTCGTCAGTAGAGATGTTCCCACTGGTGCCCCTTCTTCCAATGGAACTATAATTCCTATTCCTATCCCTGAATTCCCTTTTTTGGTCTATCTACATTCCAAAAAATTCATACGCTCCATGGACAGAGCAAAAAGTGGAGTGTTGGTCAGAGCAAGCCGCCCTACTCTATTATTACCACACATAATTGGGAGAAGCTCATCCGCTAGAAATGCTGTATTTCGTTTCATTCCCGTTCTTCATTTCCTTCTTTTAGAATCCATGGGGGACTTGTCATATTTCGAATTTTTCTGTGGTCTGCTCTGTTTACAATTCTTTCGTACTCTCTTCTCTTTACCACGCGATAGGTCAGCGAAGCGTGAGCGGGCGCGGAAAAGGAAACGCCAAAGACTTCGGCCTAACGGGAATGAGCAACGACGAAATGACAAGATGAGGTGCCCCGGGCACCCCCATATAGAAAGAAGGGTCGAAGGTTTTGGGCCTGTAGCTTTCCCCGTCCCCCCTTCGTCGAGTGGTGCTTGTTTGGGGGGTGTGCCACCAGAAATCGGGCTTGAAGCTCTCGCCTTACCAACGAGCCGACTGCTGATGGCTGTTGGTCACGACTACTACAATAAAGTGAAGATGAATCTTCCTATTTCACATGGAGGAGTGTGCATATTTATGTTGGGTGTTCTTCTGTCGTGCGACCCGGTGGCTTATGTGCGACCTGTGGCCCACGCCTCCTATTTGTTCCGGGCGGGCGGCGTGAACTCTGATTCGATCCGGGTATTCAATCCCGCCGCTGAGATGCTCAGTTGACTCCTTAACCTTGATAGGAAGATGGCTTATTCAAAAATTCGTGCGTAAGGGTAAGGAACTTTGGATGAACTAATGCGAATGGGTGTCAGCCTCGCTGCTCGGAAACACCCAGTGCTGACCACACTGAGAGACACTAAAGCGCGGGTAATGCCAGTTGGCGAAGTGGCGTTAAGCATCCCTAGCGGTACGCAAAGAGAGGTCGTGATGATATCATCTACGTCCGTACCGCTCCTCGTGGAGTAGATCCCGCATCCAACCAACCCTTTTTTTTTACCAGGGAACGGGGGAATTCCCACTACCGCTGGCAGGCTAGCCGGGCCGTGAGCGCGGTGGGAACGGGCTTCCCAAAAAGCCAGCCCAGCCCCGGCCGGGGTCAGCATAGAATGAAAAAGGGGACGGCCCTAATGTTGTGTTGGCAAAGAAAGCGGGTTGCGGGCGGATAAAAGCGGACGTGGGGACTCGGGTTCAGGGTTTTCGTAACTAACTAAGAGAGCCATTCTATTTAGGGCGAGACAGAATGGGCGGGCACGAGCGGTCTGGTGTCCGAGCCGATTGGTCAGACGACGACTGCTGCACTTATTAGATTAGTATTAGCCGCCTATCCCGGAGGGATGGAATAGAAAGAACGTGAAGTGCTATAGGGTCTTTGGGGGGGTGGGGGAAGAAGCTTGCTTCTTCACAAGCTTTTCCCCGCCCCCTTTCCTGTCCGTCCCGACCGGCAGCAGCTGGGTCTCCCCATCTCTCCTCAACTTCCCCCGGTCTTCGGTCCGAGCTGTATGAGGCAGAAACTCGTCCCATGTACGGTTCGGAGGCCGAGCCCCACCCCAGCAAGAATGATGCGGCTTAGGTCAACTAATACGAATAAGATACAGTTCACTCAACGATTGCCTTTGGGTTCCGAACTCCATATGGGGAAGGAGCGTTGTTGTTTGCGAGGTCTCGATCATTTACATGGACCCACTTCTCATTCCATTTTTGGGAATTTCTTTCTTTCTAAACCGTCCCCAACGAGCGATCGGTTCATGTTTGAGCATGATGAATCACTTCGTGCCGACCTGTTGCCAATAAACTTTCCTGCCTCATATGAGAATGGAAAACTGGAACATTTTCTGCATCGGTGGATGAAGAATCACGAACATAAGAATTTCTGGGTTACCATGTTCCCAGAAAAAAGATACTTTTTTTCTATTCAAGAAACGACGAGCACGACTGAAGTGGCTATACATACAAATCTATTTACGGATCTATATGCTCCGATTGGAACTGGAAGTTCCAGAACTGGCGGCTGGTATACCACCATAATAAAACTGCCTTTTCTTTTTAGTATTCGGATAGGATTTCTGTTGGCTTCATCGGGAGGCTCGCGTAGTTTGTTACGTCAGCTCCAAAAGGATAAGTTGCATTGGAATCGAGAAAGTTCTGTATAGTATAGTATAGTTAATAATTGCATAAAAGGAGTCAATCCTTTCTTTAAGGAAGGCCATATCCTAAGTACTGAATTATACCTGGGGGGGAAAGCCCTAAAAGCAGAACGAGACGACCCTTTCTTTGAATAAGAAAGGCTTCTTTTGCTTCCATAAGACACATGGTTCCGAGCACTAGTAAGGTGTCAAGATCGGACTAAGGAGAGGGAAGTCATCCTTTGGACACGCTTTGTTGAGGTTGCGAAAGTCGATGCAGACTCTCACGCGTCCATCTTTCTTTGAAACGGGAACTCTTTTTTATAAAAAATCAGAATCATCCACCGTTTTGATGAAGCCTGCTTGTGATATTTATGACTTCTTCTTTGACTTTCTGCTGTATGTCGGGAGGCATCTTTCTCAACTTCTGCTTTACTATTACTATTACTATTACTATATAGTTATAGTATAGTAAAGCGTCAGCACCTTCCTTGAGAATTAGTCGGTGCTGGACTAGAGATGGATCAAGACCCGGCATGTCTTGGTAAGACCATACGAAGATCTTCATATCTTTCCTGAGGAACTGAGTGTACTCTTCTTTCTCTTGTGGAGACTGATCTTCGTAATCTTCGGATCGTCCAGCGTTCCAAAATTGATGTCTTCGATGATCGCTTTCAGTGGATGGATGGGGTTCGCAATTAGACTTCTTCTCATGCTGCTTGGCCCTCCTTCTTTCATTCAAGGAGGTCGCCTTCGGAGGATACTTATCAGTAGATAGAGAAAACGTAGGAGGTTCGGCGGCGGAAAAGGAGGCTTCAGAAAAAAAAGCATTTGAATGAAAAAAGACAAGAGAATGAATTCAACCAATGATGTTTTAGTACGACTATAGAGTAAAAAAGCCTTGCTAAGTACCTCGGTCGTAACCAGGGGTTCCTGTAATGTCAAAATTGTTAGGACAGGTCCTACCTTCTGAGACGTCTTTTTGCTCCAGCGCATGTTCCCGTTAAGTGACTTCGAATGGGGGCACGTCTCACTTGATTGAGATAAGTGCATGTTCCGTAAGCCTTTCTTTGAAGGCGACGGGGGTAGGCCATAACAAGGCAATGTTAATTCTTGCCTAGAATTCCAAGGGTGTTTCACTTCCAACATGGTGTACTTTTCTTATGAAGCCGGCTTTCGATTCGATACTTCCTTCGACTCGAGGCAATGAAATGTCTTATTATTCTATTTCTTATAATATTTATATATATATATAAATATGCCAATGCCTTTTCTTTTGTTGTGCCAATGCGTGGAAAGAGCTAGCTCATTCAGAAAGGTGCATAAACCCCCCCGAAGTCAAATTCAAGATTTCCATTCTACCAAGGGATGGAGTGAAAGCCTAGGGAGGTCCTCGCTTTGACTAGGGAATCTCTTGATCCTTATTTTCGTCCATCCAAGGACTCTATACCGAGAGCTATTGTTTGGATGAGGCTTCCAGAGCTTCCAATCGAGTATTGGAAAAGGGACTTCGCGCTTAGGATTGTGGCGGCGGCTGGGCGTCCGATCGAAATCGATACATACACAAGAGATTTATGCAAAGGTAGTTTTGCAAGAGCTTGTCTCGAGGTAGATCTCACAAAGCCACTCGTCGGCAATCAAGATAGGAACCATCGGAGAGGAAGGAAAGCGCTGGTCTTTGAGATTCGAAAAAAAGTCTTCGGGAATCTTTGTTCTTCTCTTTTGCATTTCCGCTGCCTGCGTTTTTCTTCGTGTCCGTCCCCGGATTCACACTTGGTTCATTGAAACATATGAACTCAAGAGAGAGGCTCGCTCCCAACTATATAACTTAATAATAGTAGTAGTCTGTGATATATCCTTATTAAACCTACATCAAAGGTAGACAAAGACGAATGAATAATATATAAAGAAAGGAATTTCACTTTTATTATTACTGATAGAAGGAAAAGAAGTTCGACAATGTTTGGACAGTTGAAAAATGGGAAACTTCAAGTATATATGATTAGAAGAACTAAAACAAAGTAGGAATCAAGGAACGAAGTATAGGCAGGGACGGATGTCCAAGCCGGGCGTGCCAGAGAGACACTCGTTCTTTATTAGAATCCGCACTGGAATGAAGAGCTGTAGTGACATCCACATCGGAGCAAAGGAAGTCAAGTCCATTAGCCTCACGACCTCCACCAATCCGACTCCTTTTCAGGTCCAGAAAAAGAGAATTCGTGGGAAAGACTGTAAAAAACCAAGTAAAGATTCTTAGTTAGGCAACTAAGAGATAAGAGACAGGTAGGAAAAGACTGAACTAAAATTGAAATACAGACGATAGGTATAGAGAAGGAGAGACTTTGACAGTTCCTACCCCCGGGTAAGAAGACCCATCTGAAAGTCTAACTTTCTCAAAGACAGAAGATTTTGTAAAGGAAGAGAACACTGTGGACTTACCGGTCATGTGATCAGTAGCCCCTGAATCAACAATCCAAGACGTAGATGGGGACAAAGAGTCCTGGAAAGCAGACCTAGTAATACTTAGAGAATGGGTTCAGGCCCCTTAGAAGGAGTGGTACTCTCAATAAGATTCACCCTCTGCACGAGCTTGTGGAATTGATCCAAGGGAACTTAACTTGTACCACATCCGTTGGAGGAAGACGCCGTGTTAGCTCCAGCGGTGACACCTAGCATCTTTAGCTAGTAACGGCCTAGACGTCTGCCCTTACTCATCCAAACATAGCGGGTATTCCGGACTCGCCCTACTCGTTCAATGATGAGGTAGGTAGCGGTGGCAACACCGACATAGGGAGCCTCTCTCTCTCTCCATTCGTGTGGCCTCGAATATAAACCGAGAAATCCGGCCCCATATTAGATTTTATTTAAATTTTTGTTTTATATGGGATCCCAACTCCATTTGAGGCACAGCTTCCCGGGTAGTCACGCAGCTCAGTGCCCTACTTAAAAAAAAAAAAATAAAAAAGGGCCTTGAGGGAGGCTAGCTCTCGGCTTACGGAGGAGCAGCGGGCAGCAAGTTCGTCGGGAGTAGGGGAGGGAGCAGCAATTCTACCCTCTCTACGGCTCAGCGAGTCAGCCCGGCAGGTCGATACCTTAGAAAGCAAGGAAAGACAGCACAGCACACACACAAGAAGGAAGTCAAGCTCATGTCATTACACTATAAAACGGGATGGCATTACTAGGAAAAGAAAACAAAAGCTAGCGAAGAAACCATTCATTCACTACCCAACTCCTTTGTTAACGGACTCAGTAGCTACTGCTACCTCAAAGACTGACTGGACTGCTAACAACACGGCATATCAACACGGCTAGCTACAAAGCTAAAATCGTAAAACGCGGCATATCAACGGCACGGCACACGAAAGAAAGATCACATTCCCCTGCCTTGCTGCAACGAAAGATCTCAACTTGACTCACCATACTTTGTTTTCAACGGAAACGAAGAATCGCTTCACTCAATCGCCCCGGAAGCCTCTCCATATCGTTCCGGACCCCTAACTTCAATCACCAACCACAGGTCTTCAATCGCCTACTTGCCTTTCACCCACTAGTAGCTATACTCATCGAATAGAATGAATGTGTTCCCCGGACCCCATCTCAGGTAAGACAGATCTGGCCCCTCAAGCCAAGGAGTAACAGTCGCTACTGGCCATATACCCAAAACATATCGTGTAGAAAAGAAAGAGAATTTCGCTTGCTCCCTAGGAACGCGGGGACTGGTTTGCCTATAAAGAAAGTGTTGCTTGAATGAAAGGAGATCGCTTCGCTTGCTTTGTTTGACTTGACGGCGAACGACAGATCATGTGATTGCGTATATGACGATTGCATCTGCAACGACCCGCACGTCGTGTTAGGTCGCGACGGTCACGACCAAGAATTTCAAGATAGTGGCTCACAAGTGGCTGGCCCCATACGACATAGATGATGACGGAGATTGTTTCCGATCGTGCTCCAGCTAGAGGCTAGTGGACCGAAAGGAGCGAGTTTTGCCAGATAATTGCGATCTTGTTGCCTCCTGTGTTGTGGCCTTCCCCAGCGAGAGCAGCCCGGCCAGGACGTTTCACAAGCGCGGGAGCTTGGATAACCGATGCCCCGGTGACTGGTGTAGTGCCCAGTTGAGGCTTTGATTAGCCCGGGTTCCATTCATACGTGAGACCAGATGCATCAAGACGGCTTTCTTCTGATGCTTCAACAAGACCAATAAGATACCAGTTTGATTCTCTTGCTGCCACCAAGACCTAAGCTAAGGTGATGCCGAATTGATGCGCACCACCATCACCCAAGGGGTCCCTTCCTTGACCATTTCATTTCCACCCATCTTTCTACAAAAAGGATCTGTCAAAAGCCCTGCGAACCAATCAAGCGAATACCAAACTGAAGAGAGAGGTCTACCCAGATGGCTAACCTGTACTGTATAGGCTTGTCAAAAGATAGGTGGAAGTCTCTCGTTTGGATGGTCAATCATCGAATGGGGGAAAGTCTCAGATCGGAGGAGAACTCTGCGGCTCACAAGGCGGAGGGCATGACTGATTGATGTAAATGACAAGACAAAGAGGAAAGATTGCCCATTCGACTCCTCGACTCGTATGCAAGAGTGGGCTTTCTTTCTCTTTTTGCCTTTGGCATACTCTTCGCGGATTCGCCGCCAACTTTTCTAAGGATCACTATTCGTCGTATTCTTTTCGGCGGGTATGTTAGGTAGCTATACCACACAAGGAGTTCTTTTCTATCAAGGAAAGACAATGCGTTCTCCCTATCCCAAGATTCGAGGTAATGAGTCCTCTATCAAGACGTCCCCCGCAAGCTTGGCTGGATAGGCGAAAGGCGAGAGACGGGCTTCTTTCAAGGGTCCTCCTTAACTTAACTTACGGAAGAATGTCTCAAACGACAAGCTTCGCGGTGTCCAACCGCTCGCGTTCACCAATTTGGTTATGCCACTTCCTAAGTTAGAAGAGTCCGACCACTAATCTGTTGTATGCTCGTTAGTGACGGACTAATTGCCTAACACTGCTGTTGGTTACTTTTATCAATCTATAAGGTTAGATTAGACTTACATGCATGGAAGGTTTGGGTGATAAATAAGGGCATGTTTAAGGCATGAAGGGATAAAGAAAGGGCTTGGACAACCTAATTGCATGATGGAAGGACCCGGGCGGGCTACCGAAGATAGAGCGTGTTCAGTTCCACTCGGGCCCTGGTTGCTCGAAACTTCAGGTGGCACCTGCACAGAACAACCAAAAAGAAAAAGCAGGAGGGTTCGGTTATGGCGAAGCGAAGACCGACGTTAGGGCCGCTTCGCTTCCCGGCGAAGATATTGAAAGGATTGAGGTTGGCTTAATTTCACTATCGATCTCCCGAAGCGTGAATCCCGGCAGCGCCATTGCGAACAGCCCCGGGGTGCGCAGCGTGGGATGCGCATCAGTTGAGCTATTTTACGGAGTAGCTAACTAAAAGGGATCTGAGGACAAGTCCTTCTCCTCAGTTACAGGACAGTGGACCCTCTTCCTATCTACTCTTTCTCGACCCGCCCTGGCTCTTGTAAGAGAGAGCAACCTGCCCGAACTAGCCTCTACTCCACAATGACAGAGGGAACTAGTATCTGACGAAGGTAAATTACTAGGGGTCTGATTACTCGGCTTGTACCACAAGGACAGTCTGATCGTTAACTCCTCGATCATACTCCACCTTCAGCTGCGCTTCTTTCCGTTAGTCTGATCAACTTTAGTGATCCCAGCTTGTGCGCCTTCTGGCACAAGTGGTAGCTGTAAGGCCTAGAGGAAGTTTCTTTTCCAGTAATGGGAGAGGAAGCCCATCAACAGCTGTAATGTCTCGCGACGTCAGTCAATAGGCTTCTAATCTTTTGGAAAGGGGGATCGGATTGTCATCATCTTCCCTCTTCCGAGGATCACTTGACTTCCCTTCCTCGTTAACTCACGGATGAAATATCATACATACCTTTACTGACTCGTTACGTATACTTCACTCGCTCCCTCCGCCCCTTTTTTTAGGTAGGATAAGGTAGAGCTCTTTGAGAACAGCTGGAAGTGTGGGCAGCTTGCAGCTTTTTCAGTTGATGAGTTAAGCACAGAGCAGACGTTTCCTTCTCGCATACATCTAAATTTGACGTAGGTCCCCGAGGGCCCCTTTATTTGTAGTCTCTTCGAGCAATCAATCTCTATCTTTCATGACTTTCTTATAACGTAACGTCGCAGGAGTTGGGATGAAAGTACCAAGCGGTAGCCAAGGGAAGGAGTCCCGTACGGGTAGGCTATTAGTTCTAAGCAGCTAACTGTCCTGTCCCTGTTTGAAGCAGAGAAGGAATGATGACATCTCGACTTAAAGGACGTTGCGTTCTAATGGCTAATGTTGTTTTCGGCACTCTTTCTAATAGTTGTTCTTATTCCCGGCACGGGTTCATCAATCTATCCTTTATTAGAGCTTTTTTTTTTTTTTAGTCTGAAGTCAGAGTTTCAGTGTGTAATCTAAAAGGTCGCGAAGGTTCAGCGAGGTACTTCCACCAACGACCCGGCCACACCAACCCTATACGAGTGACATACTGCAATAACTTTAAATAAGCTAGGAAGTTCGATCCCTCCCGGATAAGGTCTCACTAGAGATCTGAAAGGGAGGATAGGAAAGCGTCAGGCCAAGGAAATAATTTCATTTACTAAGACGCAACATTGACAATATCGGGAATTAGAGTTTTCATAGATTTGGTGTTCCGGCCAAACCAACCCACAGAAAGACGACTTCTCTGAGATATACGGTTTATGCCAGAAAGGTACGAAGTTGGACTAATTTGTTTGGAAAAGAAAGGAAGTTGCTTTGTTGGAAAGATTGGGCCATTGACTTTACGCTTTTTGTATCAAATCAATGGTAGGGTAGGCCAGCCGGAGGGGACCCCGGTGGTTAGAGTAACTCGCCGAGAAGGTGAGCGAGGTTCCTACTTTTGTGAAGTGACAGGTATGCTTAAACAAAGTAGGAGAGGGCACGTGGAGGCGAGCGGAGCGAAAGCAAAACAAGCTCTTAGTGGTGGGGTGCCTTCCTTCCTGGTCCCACTTTAGTCTTTTTCATCGACATAGTGTCTATATCAATGGATCTTGCAAAAGCACAAGCGAAGGACCTTAGTCAGCAGAAGTCAAGTAGTATATATAACAAGTTTTTGGTTAAACGAGCGGAGTTTTCACTAAAACCTCTTTCTTAGTCCCTTGGTCTAAGGTAAGCAAGCGTAGGCTTGGGTACTCGAGAAGGAAGTAATATAAATATATAAATATATTTATATTATAGCTTTTTTTATGTTCGTTATTACATACAACATAACGCAAGGATGTGATCCTAGTCTATTGAAAGAAAGATCCATCCTAACTCTCAGTCAACCATCTATCTAATGACATGAGGGTCGCCGGCTTCACAGAGAGAATCAGTCCCAGTCCTCCCCACTGGGAAAGACAACGGATCCTCAGCCATTCTCACCAAGTCATACAACTTTCATAACACACCGTATCGAAAGATCATTATTTTCTTTCGAGAACGGCTATACCCAAGGGTACGACTGGCGGTTTCAGTAAAGACTCATCTGCGACTGTAATCGAACTGCACAGAATCTACACCGGCACACCCGCCGGAAAGCCCTAAATCGCCATCGCAAGAAGCACGAAGGGGAACAGAAGCAATAGGCACTCGCGAGTATAGTTGTAGGAGCGAGCAGGAGCTCTTGAGTTGGCTTGGCTTTCGAAGGCAAGGCTCAGGAGAGGAGGTTAGGCATTAAAATAAGAAATAGAAGGTGCAGGAGATGGAAAGGGAAGCTCAAAAAAGAAAGAAGCGCACGGTAAGGATGTAAATAATCCAAGACTCATCGGTCGGGAAAAAGATCGACGTAATTCAGCGACTTAGCGCTCCGCGAAATAAGATAATGCCACGATAACTATCGCCAAGATACCAACCCTTGATCCTAACCCGTATATTCGCAAAGGAAATGGAGTTGGGACATCAGCAGGAGATGATCTAGCACATCGGCTGGGGGGAATAAATGAATTAGGTTATCAATTCCTATGCTTGCAAGCTACCTATGATTTTCTTCGTCACCAACCATTTCCGGTGACTCAAGCATAGCATCTTTCCCCAAGCCCTTGTCATTTCCAGGATCGGTGTTCCATCCCCTACATCCAGTTCTGCTTCGTATCCCATCGATACCTCAGGCAGGCATAGGAGAGTAATCGATTAGCCCAATCATCGGAGCGGGAGCAAACGTAGCTGGGTCGGATTACTCCTATCTCTCCCTGTATATATAACGCATGAAGTAATTATGAAACACTCGGATCAGGACCTTCTTGAATGGGTGGAAGCTGGCGGCAGGGCTTGCTTAACCGGATACACGGAATTGGGATCCCTCTCGCATGCATGCAAATCTTTCTATCGGGAAACCCTCGAAACTTCTATCTTCCTTGGTAGGAGCGGCGGGATCGGGATGATGAGTATTCATTGATTATATAATATGAATATCAAGAAAAAAATATATATATTGATACCAAAAAGAAAAAATGGCAAGAAAATATTATTATATATAATATAGATGGAGGATAAAATAACGATGTGGAAAACAAGACAGGGATTTTGTACAATGACACTGTACAACAATTTTTATTTGAAAAGGGATGTAGCGCAGCTTGGTAGCGCCTTTGATTGGGGTCAAAAATAGAACTAAGGTGAAAATCCTGTCATCCCTACCCATTACTTATCCTATGGGCAGTAACGAGGGATCAATTGAGATCGATTCAAATTGGACAAAATTTTTCGTTTTCTTATACAACAATATGCATGCGGTAAAAAAATCATCCTTTTCTTTACAGCTTTATCTCCTGTTGTAAGAAAGCGCTCTTAGTTCAGTTCGGTAGAACGTGGGTCTCCAAAACCCGATGTCGTAGGTTCAAATCCTACAGAGCGTGATTCCGTTTATGTTATGTCGAATCACAATAAAAAAACTTAACTTAACAAAGTGGAATTACCTTTTTTATTTGACCTACGATACGAGGTCAATTCAATAAAAAAAAGAAAGATTACTCAATAAAATAAAAGGTCCAACTGATCACCGCGTCTGTATTGTAAATATGCAGTTACGAATAATCCTGCCAAAGTAATAGGAATTAGACCTAAGACGATTCAAAATATAAAAACTCCCATTTTTTCTTTTTTTTTTTATACTAAACTACTTGACTTTAGTATTATATTATTGTATGACCAACCAATTACTTGAATTGAAATAAAAGGATTCAAACAAAAAACTTTTAACCCTAAAGGGCTTTTATTATTTCACATTATATAGTTATTTATAATAATAAAATTATTCGCAGATAATATATAATGAATGAATTATTTTTCCCATTGATTCACACTTCACCATAATCTTTTTTTTTCTATTACGAAGCCAATAATGGAACCCTTTTGAGGTTAGGAATTTTCTATTGGTCTATTGAATAACATACAGTTATGCATAGACAAGAAAGAAAAAAAAAAAGAGAATAAAGGAATTATATAGCGTTTCGGGATACTGCCTTGCTGTGCCGGAGGAAGGATAGCTATACTGATTCGGTATACTCTAAAGACACCCCTTTAGTATAGTAAGAAATTTAGGATCTCACAAACAAAGATGAAATATCAGTAGTTTTCTATTTACTGATCCCATCTTTCACGGAATCGATTCCCCTTTTTTTACTGTAAAAGAATTTTTTGAGCTCAGCATGTCTGGAAGCACGGGAGAACGTTCTTTTGCTGATATTATTACCAGTATTCGATACTGGGTCATTCATAGTATTACTATTATTTATACCTTCCCTATTCATTGCGGGTTGGTTATTCGTAAGTACGGGTTTAGCTTACAATGTGTTTGGAAGTCCTCGACCAAACGAGTATTTCACAGAGAGCCGAGAGGGGATTCCATTAATAACTAATAACTGGCCGTTTTGATTCTTTGGAACAACTCGATGAATTTAGTAGATCCTTTCTTTTAGGAGGCCCCCAATGACCATAGATCGAACCTATCCCATTTTTACAGTGCGATGGTTGGCTGTTCATGGACTAGCTGTACCTACCCTTTCTTTTTTGGGGTCAATATCCGCAATTCAGTTCATTCAACGAGAAACCTAATTCTAATTATGAAGTTATGACACAATCAAACCCGAAAAAAAAAAAATCTTCAATTGAGAGAAAGAGAATAGTGGGAATTCTCTTATCCCATTCGGAAGGAGACCATCAGAATAATTATAATTACCGTTTTTGTCTATAGCATGACCGTTTGCAAAAATGTGGAGGAAAGGGGAGGCATGCTCTTTTTTCCATCATCGAGTTTTTTAGCCAGACAGGATAGGTAAAGTGAAAGTGGATCGAGTTCAACAAGACGAAGAATGCGCCTTTCAGGTTCCGGACCATGAGCATAGCTTTCCTCCTTGCCTGCTTTCCCTGTCTAGCGGTATTGGATCAGCGCTTAACCAGAGTTGAGTTGATCAGATGATAGGCCTATCACTTATAAAGTTAAGAATAGTTGGATTCCGTGCGAGCGAAAAAACAGCCCGTTAAGAGGTCGTGTAAATCGAGATCGAGGTAGGAGTCATCAGTCTGATCATATAATACATGAAGGTTTTGAGGAAGCTATCTTCTATATGCTCTCACAAAAGGTTCGTGAATTCAGTCACCCTCTTCCTAGAAGATTGAAAGCTCAATGAAGACCGGTGTGGTGCGGCCGGGGATCTTTGCCATCGTTCAATGCTTGAAAACACAAAACGTGGAAGCGGCATCACGATTTGGAGGTGGTCGAGAGGGCTTTCCTTGTGGCGAGGGCTAACTTCTTTAATGGGTCAGTAAGATGATCTTGGATAAGTTCGTCCGCCCGCATCCTAGATTCAGTCTGCTTCTTCGGATGATTGCCAAGCAGGATGGATGGCGTCTTTAGTACATTATGGTGGAGGGCGATCAGTTTGACATGAGCACTCAAAGAGAGTGAGGCATGGCTCGTCTTTCTTAAACTTCCTAAGAAGAGAGAGTGATCGAGAGCTTCATCCAACAGGGAAGGGGGGATGTGAATCAATCAGTCGTTCGTTCATGCACACTACAATGCCAAACAAAGAGAAGAACTACTATACAACAACGAGTTGTATGCATCAGTCAGAGGAAGAAGCAAAAGGGCAGTGCCTACAAAGCCATCCAAGTCGAAGCATCCATTATTTAGGTTGACGTCGGTAGTCGGTATGGGATCGTTGGCTGAACCAAGAAAGAGTGCTACAAGGTTGGTAGACGAGAGAAAGGGTGTCCATGACTAGAAGGAGGTCAATCAACAGAAATCGTCTTTCATCCGTTTTGAAAACAAAACGATCAGATAGATAAGCAAATCGATCTTCTCTTCTCTTCTACCTATCAACATAGAGCACAAAGTCATTTGATCTATATCAAGATAAAGAAGGCGATTGATCTCTAGTTTCCGAGAGTCAGTGAATGGAATGGCATAAGTAAGCTTTTCATGAAGAAGCTGTGCCCGGGGAGGAAAGGCGGTAAGTAAGGCATCAAGCGATAAACCCCAAAAAGTCATATTAGTTTTGGTTGTCCGGGTCGTTTAACTTATATTGAATAGCAAGCCAAAAAAAAAAAAGAAAGGAGCTTTGAACGAACCCGAGAATCTTTAGAGATAGTGGCCTAAGCCCTCGATTGTCATTTTTTTTTTCGAAATGAAAAGAGAATAAAAGTAGGGCTCCGATAAGCCGGTACAGTTCCCTATTTTTTGCTCTAGCCGGTAAGCAATTAACCAACCGGTAAGCCAAGCCGTTAAGGTAACTAAGATCATTGTGATCTCCACGAGCCCTTACTATATGATGGGGCAGTCCTCTTAGGCTGAGCTGGTGACAGCGAGACGGTAGGAAGCAGATCAGATCGACTGAGAATCCTCCTTTTTCCTCTAGATGGAATGGAGAAGAGTCAACAAGCAAGGCTCAAGCATAGATAGGGCGAGGAAGGAAGATGGACCAAGCCTGGAATCAGAGGTAAATGGAGGACCACATACAAAGCACTGTCCTCCGATACAGCGGATGGATGACTTGACTTTATTGCATTTTGGCACTTCCCTTTCTTCCTGAAATAGGTGTCTCCCCCAATCTGAAGCTCTAGACTAAAAGGAAACTGAATCCGGGTCATCTTTTTTCGGAGAATGACGAATCCAGGCTATGCACGACGATCAATGATAAAAGAAAATCGATTCGAGACCTTTTCCTGAGTACTCCATCTTGACTGGAAATCGGGATGATATTTTTTTTCCTCCCATCCCATATTGAGATTGAGAAGATTGCTCCTTTCAAAAAAAACAAATTAGAATTTCTTCCTTCTCGAGATCTTTCCCTTGTATCTGAATCAGTGGAAAGAAGGGCTTCTTCTCGACCTGGAAGGGGGAAATGAGGGAATTGCATCTAGAGGGAAGGTTCAAGACTCATTGAGTCACTTTAGGTATATCTCCTCGAAGGAAGGAGGTGGTCGGTGTATGCCGAAGATGAAGAGGGCAGCCGTGGACTCACAAAGAAAGTGCTGAGAATGGAATTCGGCAAGAGACTCCTATTCCGATTTGGATTCACTTTGCTCTAACTCTGGTCGAACCCAACAAAAAAATCCGCTTGACTGTCCCGGTCAAGCAAAGAGTAGGGCTTTCATGGACCAGAAGTCCTCGTTTTCTCTCCTATCCCTAGGAAAAAGTTCCGGTACTTCCTTAAAGAAGCATAGGCGAAGCAAGAAAATGGGAAATAGGAAGAAATCGGATGGCAAGCTATTCTTTCTTCTCGCAGGAAGAGAGAAAGAGTCAGTGCTGAAAAGAGAGGTTCGATCTCTTTCCGTCATCCCAGAGTAAATTATCTGAGAAACCTGGGCTAGACAAAACAAAGGTACTCCGAGGGCTAGCTAATGACAGAGTACCTCCTCGTTAACTGTAAAGCGATTCCGTCCACATATTAGGCTAAAAACGGGCACTTCAAGCAAGGTAGACTACTAATTTTTTTATTCAATGTGCCGGGATCGAAAGCAAGATCCGAAAGGAAAGAGCTCTTCGAGGGTGAGATTACAATGAAATAGGTTGTCCCTAAAGCAGCAGTTAAATAAAATAAAAAAGCAGAGTCAAAAGATCATGTGCAAGAGCAGCTAGGGACAGTGCCCTCAGGCTTTCTTCGGAATCAGATAGATCAGAAGTAGCAACTGTGTACATCTAAAAAAATTCCTTACTCTTTATCTTATTTACTCCTCTTTTTTTTTTGGCCTGGCTTTGCTTTGACGGTTCAGCGAAAATCATTGGACTCGTATGGGTCTGCTCGACTTCTTATTCAAGTGGGTGGGTCTACTATCCTACAGTTTTCAAATAGGGTTAAATAAGTCCCTTCAGCTTAAAGCTAAAGCATGTTTATACTTTTCGGCCAAACTTTTCACTGAAGCAAATCGGTATATCTGATAGCCTTAGATACATTCGTTAAGCAATTGGGCTTTATGCCAAAAACGAGAAAGTACCTCGATGAAGTGGAGTAGGTTCCGTTGGGCATTCATTCTGGGCACAAAGATAGACTGAGCTACAACTTCCTATGGGCTTGCTGCTTTTTATCCTATTTGGCTAGTTCAATAGTTGAACGAAGACGCGCATTAGGGTTCTGGTTAATTCAAAAAAAAAGGAGAAGCCAAGAGAAGTAATAAGAAAGAAAAGCGGAATGATGACTCAAAATGAAGGACAACGAAAAGGTACCACGAATCAAGTGCAAAAAGATGATGAAGGAAATGAGAATCGGAGGGTACATATAGGGAAATCATCTCCGGACCCTTAATTTTCCTTAAAACAAATTTTGAGCTTTTGGACGGCCACTATCTTAGACAGTTAGTTCCCCTAGCTTCCAAGTCAAGGTCCACAACTGACAGCTTTCGTTGGCCTGCGGAGAGTCGTTTCTGAACTCAAATCCGCTTAGATCCCGGACGAGACAAAAAAAAAAAAGTTTATCTTTATCATTCAGCTACATTAGCTAGAAAGTCTAGTTGGCATTAGCATTTTCTTTCGGAGGGAAGTGGAAGGTATTGGGACACAGAAGGAATAGAACCTTCTCGTCGACTCATAGCTCCCAGACTCCCCCCCATTCATTCCCTTAAACGGGAAAGGGTAAAGGTGACGTGCAGACTTGAGAATATATCCGAATAGAATAACGAGGCGGGCTTAGCTGTTCTAATGGGGCATTGACATAAATAATGGGAGAAAGAAACTCACCTATGAATGACTCCCATCGTCTTTCTATGTACTTGAATGACAACTATTTTCATGGTCACACAGGATCCCACCCCTCCATCCATCTTTAAAAGACGTAGCTTATCCTCTGGCTTGGCTCTCCCTCATTCGGGCCAACACCTCATTCATGGCCTCTTCCTTGAGCTGTATCCTCGCGTAGCGAGGAGGATCAGGGAATGGGAATAATACACTCCTCTCATGGAAGCCCCTTGATTCCACCCTTCTCTCCTCTTATTACTTCCATTCTGTCTAATGCTTATAGGAACAGAGTCCCCAGGAGGCACTCATTCTAAAGGTTTCGAATCAGGACAAAGTCAAGCTGTTGGCAGATCCTTTTCTTGCACATGTGCCCGCACCATATCAGGAATCTGGAGCGGTGATCTATTCACCGCGAATGAATGCCTTTTCGGTGCAATTTGTCCATCCTTTTGGGGAGAAACAATCTTGCCGGAGACAATTGAGGTCTGAACCGGAGTCGACGCATGCAGTGAGGCGAATCACCTGGTCACCGATCTTCAAGGTGACGGGAACATTCCATCTCTGAGAGATGTGAAAGGATTTGACGGCGGTCTGATCCTAAAACCAAAGAGTTCCTTACATTCCTCTTTTATTTTAGGAGCTTCAGCTCCCTTTGTCGGTTATGAATTTTGTAGGTCTTGGGCTGGATGGCTCCAGGGCGCCGGCTAGACAAGACCGGGTGTAGGTCCTTAGCACTTGCGGGCTTCCTTTTGACCGCGGCTGGGAGGCCTCCAGAGGCTTGACTTGGCAAGGGGAAAGAAGACAGGAGGTCAGAGCCTTTCCTACAGGCACCTCCTTTCGTGCCCGAACTCTCATCCCAATTCTCACTTTTTGGGGGTATGGGTGTACCCGTCTTTCTTTCCTGGGAATCTACACGTGCTGACCCTCATATGCACCTCTCATCTACGGACGATAGTACCACTTTCTATAGGGAGCCTGTGAACTTTGTCATTGAAGAGTCAGTCCCCTTTTAGTTCCTCGTATGAGCCAACCGAGTCCCCTAGAAGTTACGACGATGAGGAAGACTTTTTTTAGTCTGTCTATTCTGTTTGAGTAGGAGATATCGCCGCCATCACATTGATTGCTAGTACTTCGCGGAAGCGTTGTAGGTACCCAGACCTGACCGTCCTATGTCCCAAAAGAGGAATCCCGTAACCTATCGTAAGGAACCCCGTATCGCGGCTCTAAGTAGCCAACCCGTTCCCTTTTTTAGTCCTTCTTCCTCCTCTGGACCTTCCATAACTCTGCTTTGTGCTTCACTTCATCAGATGACATCCTCCTCCTGGTCAGCCTTCTTTTGCTGAGTCCTTTCTTCGTGGTACCGCTTCCTTGCGGGATATAACCCAAGGAGGGCCTGGGATTGGCGCTAGCGCCTTCATTCGAGCCCCTCTGCTCATCCTAACGAGAATTGTGAAACGGGGAACTCTCCTATCCCCATCCCCAGGTCAAGGAAGGGTTTAGGAAGAGAACCTAGGCTGATCAAACGGCTAGATAGAGTGAGGAACGAAGACCGCTAAAACGGGTCGCTGACTGGTGAGAGGATGACTCTCACTTGATTTTTTTAAGGATTACATTGTGCGACTTCTTTAGACTCTCAAGGGAGAGTTGAACCGGATAAAGTCTCCTGAGAAGCCGCCGGAAGAGAAAGATTCCATTCCTGAAGTGCCCCAACGGAAGCCGATCCTTCCCTTGTGCCTATTGCAGGAAAAGTGCCGGACATTTCCGCCCATGAGCATCAGTCTGTCAAAGCAAAGATTCACAGTCTTTTACGAAAACAAAAGAGAAAACCATCCGTGGATCTGGACCGTTTGGATAGATATTTTCTCTGTCCTGACCTGTCGGATCCTAGAATTTTGCATTTCGTCGAAGGCTAAAAATGAAAAAAAGCAAGTGGCAGAGCCAACTCGGTGGATTGGGAACCGATCTTTTTTTGTGAGTCAAAAACACTTCCTGAAAAGCTTCATTATTGAAGGATCAAGGTCAACCTTGAGTTCTTTATACGCTAAAGCGAGAAAATAGAGCTAAACCTTAGAAAAAGCATATCAAGGTAGCGCTAGCGCGTCTATACGCTTTCAGCATATCATATAGAGGCTTAGCTTTTCAAAGTAGGCACGAAGGTTCAGTTCATCTTGTGTCCCTAACTCACTATTCCAATGAGGAAGAGGATCGACTGCCATGAAGTCGGACAAGTGATTACGAGATTCCAAACTTGGGTCTCTAGTTTAGAAATCCTGGTACCATAGACATGATTGCTTTAAACAATCTTTTTATCTGAAGTGATAAAAGTCAGTCTACTCTTAGGGATTTGAGTAAAATGGTGACTCCAACCTTGATCCCGCATTTCAGATTGCAAGCTGTTAGGGCAACTTCCAGAAACAGACTGATCGTTGTCAAGACAAAAAGGGGTAGTCTTCTTGTGGATAGGACGATAGCCATGTCTTTTTTTTGGCCGTAAAATCCTGACTCTGTCATAGTAAGTTTAAGGGCTTGGCCTCTAGAAGAGAGCTTTCACAACAGGGAGCGAACTGCCTCCGTCAAGATTGTCGCAAAGAGCAAAAATGGTGCTATGGCTCCGTCAGCTTTTATAGAATGCAAATGTTCTGGAACGATATTGACTCGTTCATCGCTCGCGAAAATCTTTCTTGATGGGTCGACACAGGGTTGTGTATTAACGGCTTTAGTTGTCTCAAGATGACATCTTTGAATATGATCTTGTGCTTTGTCTCTATTTAGAGAAAAAGAATTTGAAGATTCTTTGAAGGTGTCACTTTTCCTGGTAAATAAAAATTCCGTTCAGATTCAGAATCGTAAAGCGAAAAAAATTTTAATCGAAGATTGTGCTGCTTGAGACGATTCCTTCTATGCCTAATAAGAATAAGAAAGAGGACGAAAAAAAAAAAGAATCTAAATAAGTTCTCTAAAAGACCTCCGTGCTTATACCAAAACTTATACCATATAATCTAGTTCCGGCTACAAGAGTTCCACCAGTTCTAGCTTCAAGACCAGCTCGTGAACCGGTTCTAGTTGCCGATCCAGTAGCTTGGGTTGTACCAGGCTCTAAAAGAGTTTTCTTCGAGCGAGCGGTCTTTCTATCTTTATGGGTTGCATGCCCAGGTTAGTAAATAATCAATGCTTATGCGGAGGCAGTGGAGTCAGTATTCTATTTCTGCTAAGCAAGTGTGAAATGATTCACCCGGCCCTTCTAAACTATAGTTGCCTAGAGGGAGTTCGTTCAAAACAAAAGCGAGGAGATTAGATGAATAGCGAGAGCGGACCTGGGCAGACGAGAGCAGGCTGTTCAGCTTCGAGTTACGCTCGTCACCTGCAACATTGTAGGAATTTCTGCCAGCACAAACTACATTCAGAGAAGGAACTTTTGGTCTGAAATGGAAGGTTAGAATAGAAAAGATGAACCATATCTTATAATTGGGGACTTAAATGTAACCCAACTTATGTCTGAAAGATTTTGTGGTAGGAGAAGAGAAAATCTTCCCACTGACAAATTTCATGAAGCAAAGCACTCATTGCTGGGGAATTTTCTGACACAGGGCCGCAATTCACATGGTCAAAAGCTGCTAATCAGATTAAGGCTCGCCTAGCCCTCACTTGATAAGGGGAAGTTGCAAACCTTCTGAGGTTCCTTACCTTAGTATGCTCTTGCTGTCCTCCCTAGGAGCAAGATCATAACCCTCTTCTCCTTTACTTCAATAAAAGAATCACCCCAATCAAGAGAAGACCGTTCCAGTCAATATAGGTTCAAAAACCCCTTACTTAATTAAAAAAATAAAAAAAGGTCGTTAGTTCAGCAGGAATCAGCCTTGTCATGGCTCGGAGGGTTATCACATCATATTCGCCCTACTGATCGCTAGGAAGGTACCCGGCATAACGAATAGGAACCTAAAGGTCCTTCCATGACTTTTTTTAATATAATGAAATGGGATAACTTCAGTGAAAAAGAATGAACTACTGGACTAGACCAAATAAGCCTTTGTAGGCGAAGTGGTGATAAAAAATGTGGAACTTTATTGAGTCGCAGCTGAAGTAGGCACTGCTGTATCACCCTAGACCGAAATTCCACGAATGTTAAGAGCACGTGTCCGAAAAATCCCTTCGGACAAAGTGGAAACGGACGATAACTCTTCATTTACCTTGTTTTCCTCTTTTGCCAATCCCGTTTTATTTTTTTTAGGCCGATCCGGTGGAAAGCACGCCAAGCAAGACATCGACACATCATGCCTATTTATTAGTAATCAACATAGAAATCGGCATATCAAACTATATAGCCCCTTTTCCTTATTAGCAATTGAAAGCCGGTTGCCCATTCGACTCTCTCGACTTCATCATAGCAGATTCATCAAACCGAACATCCTTCTTATTATTGATTTATAATGAACTTGGGTGTTTCCGGTCCGGGATACCATTATCTATATCCTTTGACCCCACTCGCATAACCAAGAAAGCCTTAACTCACCCACCAAGCTCTCCTCCTCCTTGTGCAAGGCCCCCACGGAGCGGTAAGGAGCCTTTTTTTACTGGCGATTGAATGAGAGTTGGTTTGCTAATTGGTAGCCTTTCCACTTACCCTACGCCCGAAGGAGATCTAGTCGACCGCTCAGAACTCAATTATAAAGAACTAGTAAGGTGGCTGTCCTTCGAGTGAAAGCCCCTGGACAGTGCGACATTCATCGTTCATGCTTTTGGTGTCGCCGGGCCGGGTGGAAATGAGAAAAAAGCTCAACTGGGTCCGTCGTTCTATTTAGAACATGGGTCATCAGTACGGATCTGACGATTACGGAGAATAGGCATATATATGGAAGAGCAGGTGTAGGCGCTAACAGTTGGAATTGGAAGAGCTGCAAAAGTGACGAAAGCAAGTGATTACGGATAAAACTCTTAAGATTGGTGTACCCGCAATAGAGATAGTTTAGTATTGATTCCTCCTTTAGTGCCAACCCGGAGATCAAAGATTTCTAACTACGGCATTGGGGCTCAGGCTCTATCTGAGTAAAAAAAAAAAAGAGTGCTTCCTCACGCGGTGACTCAGAGACCACCGTCTGAAAAAGATGAGTCAAGCTCCAGGGAAGAAGACAAAGACTCAACAAAGGCGTTCTCCTCCTTTTTTGTAAGGCGACTATTCACATAGTCTTTTCCTTTCTGGATAGGCGGTCCCCTAACCACCTGGTATTGACTGGTGGGCTTTGAAACGTGTTCTTATACTAGAAAACTAAACCAACCCTTTCTAGTCCGGGGGAAAGAAAGGATGATTCTCTGACGGATATGTCGATTTGCCTTCCTGGTAGATTAAGCGGATTCTGACATCTGTGAAGGGTCGGATATCAATAAGGCTGACACAGAGCCGCAGCACGACTAAGGGCTCCGTACTGCACACGGACTTACTCAAGAACAACAAAAAAAGACAAAAAGAAGAAATGGAAAAGAAGGGAGTCTCGATCAAGAATTTTATCTCCCTATTATATATATAGTGATTAAAAATTCTTATATCATTACAGTGGCTATCTTCCTTAAAGTGAGAGAGAGGATAGATAAACTCTCGCCCAAATTTCACGAAAACCGGTCTCCGGTGGTTAAGAACCTTTCTTCACTCTTGAAGCCTTCCACCACCCACTGGATTTTCTTCTTCGTAAGGGAGGAATATGTGTGTGTTGTATATAAATATTGGACTTTAGATTTAGCGTTGTTATTATTACTAGGTTTTTTATAATCCAATGTTCAGTGAGATTACTTTCTTAGTGACTGAAAAACTGGAATCAGTTGAAGGAGACGAGGCTTCTGGCTCAGCCTGAGGGCGGATCCCACTGGAGAGGAGAGTTTTGACTGCGGGAGAGGCAGGTCCGGATTTCTGTAAGAGGGAGTCTTCGGAACGCCACACTTTATGAGCTTTCCCGCTGTCTTTCTGACACTGCCCTTTACCTGAGCACTGTCTAGCAGTCGGTCAAGTAAGTATAGGGTTTCAGCTAGTGTTTACGAAGTAGTATATCTAGGACTTATGAAAACTGACAACAACTAGGCAACCACAGGAATTCTCGTAGTTAAGGGAGGACCTTTCGTGGGGGTCGTGGAAGAATTGGGTTCGATTCCCGTTATACGCGATGTGGCGAAAAAGACTGATTCAACGAGATATGCCATGCCTGCATTAAGATTTAAAACGTGTCGTCTACTTCCAGGAAATGTTTGGAACAGAGAACTTTCTCTAATACAACGCCGCATTCTCCGAAGATTGAGGAACAAGAGGAGATCCATTAAAAGAAATCTTTCTCTAAGAGAAAATCTAAACAGTAACATCAAATCACAAACTACACGAAAGTTGCCCCTTTATTATGGGGATTTACCCATAAGGGAGATGCACAGAGGAAGAGAACGAACTTCATATATCCCTTTTCTATTTAATCAAGAAACAAGATCGGACGTGATTCCGGTTCGTCTCCATTTTCGTGACACTCTTCCTCAAGCAAGGCAGCCGATAAGTCATCGAAGGGTTTGTGTGAATAATGGACTGGTAAGCATTACTCATTTGAAAGTTTCCCACGGTGATCTAATATCTTTTCAAGAAAGTGAGGCGAGAACCCGCGGTGAAGAAATAAGGAGATCTTTCTATATCGACATATCAGTTGAAAAAATCATTGGAAAATTCCTGCCGGTCAGAATGTGGGGAAGAACCAAAACAGAATGGTTCCGCCTACTCAAAACTCAGAGGGGGTGCCGCCTACTACTCAAATCCCGGTTTTTGCAAGAGTTGCGTTCTTCTATGCAAGAAGAAGACTTAGAAAGAACAAAGAAGTTTGGATCCGAAAAAGTATGCTTAGGCAGTTCCTTCGCTGAGCACAAGAGAATAAAGAGGAATTTTTTTGATTTGAAATACTTCTTATTATCGAAGAGAAGGAAGGAGAAAAACCGAAATCTTCCTACTCGAACAATAAGTCCTTTTGTTTACAAGTCTTATTTATATTGTAATTCGACCTATTGTTCCGGATCCCCGTTTACTAGGAAGATAAGAATCAAAAGGATCGAACTACCTACTCATTATTCGGAGGTGAATCATAGAACACAAAAAGCTGTGGTATCTTATGGACCTAACATAGGTCATATCCCTCACGACATAAGATTGAAAGATCCAAACCTTCCTCTTCGGAGCGGAAACGGACGTGGCCAAAACATATAAGAAAAAATAAAGATCGGCTCGCTCATAGGGACATATCTATCCGGATAGAGGATAGTCTAGATCGATTCATAGATAGATCTCTCTCTATATAGATAGGTATCCCCTTGGATAGAGATAAAGATAGGGATCCCATTTATATAACGGAAAAAGTTCACTTTTTGACTACTACTTTATACTTAATACTTATACTTTATTTTATTTACATTTTTTTACATTTGAAAATTCATTTTTTCCTTGATTCTGATTGATTGCCTTTTTTTTTTTACTACTACTATTTCTTATACTACCAGCAAGGAAACATCGTTTTTTCCATTTTTACTTACTTAATTGAATTGGTCGGAGCGTAGACGAGCGAGCAGAGCCCAGGAAAGACGGAAGCCCGTCATAGAGCAGTCGACTAGAAGTAGAAGACTTCTGGCCTGAGAGAAGGCAGTCTCTCTCGGGAAACATGGAAAATAAATTTATCTTCTTTCTTTTCACACGGGCAACATAGGGGAATAAACTCGAAGATCAAAGATTAATTGAGGAAGTTCTTATTTGTTATTTACTACCTTTGGGAAGAGTTTTCTACTTCTACTTTTAAATTGCATTTTTTTGTAAAGTTCTTGACAAGTCCCAAGTAGAGGAGATTAAGAGGTCATTAATGAATTCTTCCTTTCAGTTCTCTTCGACGTATCGATCATGGATTCCTAAATCACATAAGCCGGGGGAGATGCGACCCATTACACAGCCCCTTGTCTGCTGCCAGTACCGACCTCTCTTACATACACGATCGGGGTACTCTCGTATTATCTCTCCCTTTCATAGAAAGGCTATCTATGTAAGGTATGACCGATCAGACATGCTTGTCCGTATTTACTTGTGTCCTTATTCTCATTATCTCAAAAAATCTTATTTATTGGCGAAGAAGGTCAATGCAAGTACGTTCATCAAGTCTATCATCTCACCGTCGGACAATATGGATAGAGTTCGTGCGTTTGTAGCCAAGGTTGAGCCATTTCTGGCTCGCCTATTCAAACGTTACGTCCCGAGTATCGCCACTATTCCCCTTGAGCAGGGGATGACGTGGGAACCAACGTGGAAGGCGCTGCCTACTCACCCTCTCACTAACAAACTGATAGCAGTGAGGGAAACCCCAAACGAGGTTTGCATGTACAGCCATTTGAGTCTGTGCATACCTCACTGATCCTACTCAATCTTTTACACCGATGTATCGTACTCTAAAGACCATAAGAGAATACTGCTAAATCTTTCCGAAGTGAGAGAAGGAGGGAAGGCGCGCTACAACTAACACAGCCTGCTGAAAAACGCAAGATTAGCGCTAAGAAGCAACCCTAGTTTAAGTACTAGACTAGCGTCCTACCCCAACGTTGTTGTACTTTACTTGACTCTACCCCGCTTGCTGCTCGCCTCAGCCAGACGTGGCTTATTACGTGGTCGGCATTCCTACGTGCTCCGACTTCTTGGCCCCCCACTGGAGAGGAGATGAGGGGTCACCTTTGGAAACTGTCGTGACGCGTAGGTTTATGGATGGATTCCGTGGTAGTCTCTGCCTCCCTCCAACTCAATCAATATCAACAAGATGTCGGTTTGTTCCGGCTTGGTTGACTTTGTCAGAAAAGAGAGTAGGTTGAGGGGCTTCATTGATTAGTAAACCTACGGTGCTGGTAAGGTCGGGACCGTGGTCGTCCGTCTCCGGTTTGCCGGCCGATAAGATCACTGAGATTGACCAGCCAGCTGGGTTGGTTTGACTATTCCTTTCTATTGAAAAGGAGTCAGCTGTCTGCGCGAGTCACCTTCCTTCTTCTAGGCTCCGAGTCACCTTCTTCTAAGCTCTGCTGGACGACACGGCATTCTCGTTCTATAGGCCGGCCGTACTTGTGATGGTTCCCCAGGATCCAATAAACCCACTTACACTTAGGTCTACGTTGCCACGATATTATTGTTCTATGGAAGCGGGCGGGCTGCTTTTTAGAAGTTCGGCCCTTTTTCTTTTTGACTAAAAAAGGGGGGAGGGATTGACCTTTCTAACGCATATTCTGTCGTACCGGCATGGCCCCACTGATTTGTTTTCGATCGGAGCATCAAGCAGCGCAACCCGGTTCTACTTGACTAAGCTCCGTGCTCGTCCAAGGAGGGAGTTTGCTTTACCCAACTCCCTTTTTTGATAACAAGGCAGAAAGCCCCGACCCGACATTCATGAGTTTCGAATGAAGAATGAAGAGTGCCCTGCCCCTCTTTTTTCTTCCCTAAAACCTTGGATTTTGAAGTTGGTAAAGACCCACCCCTTGTTTAAGTCAGAATGAGTCCCCGGGACCCCGGGACATTGGCTTCCGCCAACAGTGAACTATTTAGGATCGCATCCCGCGCATATTCTACATTATAGCCTGCAACTGATTCAGCTTCCGCTTCTGGGAGATCAGACGGAGCTCGATTAGTTTCCGCTAGACGAGGAATAAGGAACATAACCAATACGGGGAACAAGGGAATACCGGACCATATCTGCTTTTGTGCCATGACAATCTCACTCGAATTACAGGGACCTACACATATTAGTACAGTATACCGGGGTCCCCGGCCAGAACCACACGTGCAAGTTTCCCTGCATGTGGCTCGTCCGTGCTTTTTTCCGAGGCGCTGCCTCTGACTCCGCATGGGAGAAGGGGGCTGAACTGCAAACTTTCGTGTTCAGAGCATTGCATTGTCTGAGGGAGTAGGGTGAGTAAGCAGCGCCTACCAAGCTAAGCTTTCGTCGAAAAGGCTAGACTGCTTCCTTTTCGGCGCCCGCCCTTTATTTAGATGTTGGGGCAAGGCAAGCCCAAGGAAAGTATAGGTTGGCTCCCAGCTCCATCTCGGCCGGCATCCTGCTCTCGAGAGGGTGTGGTCCTTGAGCGAACTACTCATGTGCTGTGTTGTCCCAACCCAAGGGCATTTGGTGAGGAGCTAGGGTCCGGTGGTTGACAAGACACTGATCGGAGGCGACTGGACTAGAGTGCTTTCATCAAATGATGCATGTGGTCTGAGCCATTCCCATCCCAAGTGGTGGCCCGATTCGGCCTGGCCTGGTCGGGAAGAGATGATAAATAGAGAATATGCGCACCGAGAATAGATATCTATGTTAGCTAGCGGGGGCGGGCTTTCCTCTGGTAGTCCCGCTGCGGCCTCTGACAGTCCGTCCGTCCCGTCTCATCTTTCTTTGGCTATACTTGTAGCCAGCCATGTTAGCTCCACATTCAAGCCCTTTTTTTTTCTATTTCTGACTAAAAAGGCACTCATCAGTAAGCTCGGCCCCCTTTCCTATTCCGCTTTGCTTGGCGCCTATTAAGAGAATAGGTCCCGGTTCAAGCCCAGCGGCCCGCCTTTCTTTCATCATCTATACCAGCTGTCACGCACGACCCCATAGGAACGATTTCAGCGCCCTAAGAAGCAGAACGCGCCATCACCTACAGCCCTTTCCTCTGCCGGGGACTTCCACGAAATGAAAACGGGCGGCATCGTCGTATGCTCGACATTAGTTGCCCTGGTGTATATCCCGGAGTACTCCTATGGCCGATCTGTCACCCATACATTCTGGGCTTGGCCCCGTCCCGTGTGGAGAATGCCATGCCCCCTTACGGCACGGCTTAGTCAGTTATTATCGCAGTTTAGAGTGGATTCGGACCGCCACTTCTCTGAAAGCATGGTTCTCTCCCCCCTCCTTGGAGCTCGTCCATTCGTTGGGTGATCCCTTGCTCTCACGTTCGAGTGTTTGCTCGTCGTTTAGGCTGGTGAGTGACATTTCTGCTCATTGCAGTCACCTCCGGGGTTCTTCGCACCTGGGTAGTACCAGGACCCTTGTGCCCCGGACTGCACTGCCCGCCCTATGACCCAAAACTCAAATGAGCCTTGCGACGAGACGCGGACATTCCTCATGCTGCGGTTCCCTCCGGTCCGTTCCCGGGTTGGGTTAGGGGAACATCCGAGCGATTTCCTTCGCGGATCCAAACGTGCTCACAAGGCGCACAATAAGAATAAGACCAATAGAGACTTCATAAGAGACCATTTGAGCTGCAGATCGTAATGCTCCTAGAAAGGCATATTTCGAATATAGAGGACTTCAAGTTCCCAACAATCCACGAGAATATCATACCCCACTATGAACCGTACGAGCACGTCCTCTGTCACCTCCCACCGCGCTTACGGCTCTATACCCCAACCCAACTTGCTCTGGCCCCGGGTCCTCCCGCATCTCTTCCTCGGTAAGCAGACCGTGGAAGCAGGGGGGGTATCCGCTTGGGACTGATAGAAAGCAGCATATCTCTTTTTTCCCTCCTGACCGAACCCGCCTCAAAAATCCAAATAGTTGGTTTTTGTCCGGTCGCGTCGGAGACATCTTTTTCTCTGAGGAGGAGGCTTCGTCGTCCGGCTCCTCATAAATGATGTTAGGATCGGCCGGCTCATCCTCGGAATCCGAAAAGAAAACAGAGACAGAACAAAAATATATATATAATAAGACTGAATAGGATGTCGAAGACAGGATCATTCACATCAATTTCAGCAGGCAGGAAGGGCGCGGAAGCTACCGTTTAACGAATGCAATGCAAGCAAGGTAGCTTGCTTACTCTCTGTCTAGCGTGCGTTGGCGGCAAGGAAGGAGGCATTGGAAAGACTAGACCATACACATTAGTACAAGAGGCATTCGGGAAGCGACTAGTCGCTTCTGGCGAAGCTTAACGAAGGCCGACGACTACATAGAGACAACTACCACGATAGCGAAACCTATAGAGGAAGAAGCAGTCGCTTGACGGACGAAGCCGATCCGATACGATAGGCGGGCGAAGGGAGCGAGACCAAGCCGAGCCAGACGTGGAGTGGCGAAGGGGGCCTACTATAGGTATACGTGATTAGTAACCGGTGAAAGACATCGAACGACAAAAAAAAGTTAACTATTTCACAGTGTGATTGATCAGACAAGTACCAAGGGCTTTCGGTAGCCTTCTTTCATTTCCGAATTTTCTTGCGAAAAGTCCTTGCATTAGTATGAGTTCGTTGACCGCGTAAGGGCGATCCATCTTGATGACGAATTCCACGATAACGAGAAATAGAAATTAATCGTTCGATGTCTGCTCGTTCTCCCCTCTGCAATTCCCAATGAACAACATGATCTTGACCTATCATTTGTTCAATTTGGTCGATCTGATACTTAGTTAACTCATTCATCTTGATGTTCCCACTGATACCTAATCGATAACGAACCTGAATGGCTTTTTTAGGTCCAATTCCATCCATTTTTGTTGAGGCAATTCTTACTTGTTCATCGGGAACTGATTTAGCTCCTGAGATATATGACATTCTTTATCCTTCTCCTTTTCCTGGTCTTCTCGGCTGGAATCAAAAATGGGTGTCTCCCTCTATTCCCTGTAGAGGAACTTTGACTATAGCCATGGATGCTTCTCTCAGCGAGTGAACTAGGTTTTTTTTTTCTTTCTTGAGCTTCTATTTCTTCAGTTAAGGGAGATTCGGGAAAAGATGGAATAGGAAGACGTGTTTCCAGAACGAACAAGATACGGGTTGAGAAGGGGGAGTTAGCAAAGTTGGACAAGATTGGAATGGGCATAGGAACATGTATTGATGTACCAGATCGGCTAATGCTCCCAGGTTGATGCGATGTATTCCACCAGTTGACTGGAGACTTTATTATTGGTATATCGATCGGTCCAGCACGGATTGAAATAGGAGCCAGTTCGACAGGAAGCTTTTGAAAACGCAGTGCACCCAGGTAAATAAGGAACAAGATGAATACAGAAGTTAACCGAGCATCCCACACCCGAAAGGTACCCCACATAGGCCTTCCCCGAAACCCCCCAGTCACTAAGGTAAACAAAGTAGAAAAAGCACCAATTTCTGTACCGGTTCCGGAAGAGCGAAGAAAAAGGGGATGTTTTGTTAATGGGAACAAGGAACTGTTTATAGCCGTAGCGATATAAACAAGAATACTCATCCGAGCCGCAGGAACATGTACATACGGAATACGAGAATTTCCACCTTGTTGAAAATCTGGTGGTGCTACCCGAAGACTTGAATGAATAGCCATCGCTGTTAAGAACAACCGAGATCCAAAAAGAATTTGCGCGTAGCTTCTTGTCTTTGACATAAAGAAAGAAGGTTGTAATAACGAAACGGACATGTGAGAATTTTGTCCTTGCCTTGCTAGTGGAACAAGAAAGACATGGATGTATATTCCATACGCAATCAAAGGATTTCGCATGCTCAAAGAGATTAGATTAATTATAGTAATTCCCTTGCTTAGTTTTCGCTCCGCTCGTGCGTGGCACTCCTTGCTTGCGGAGCGGCATACCGGAAAAAAAGGATTTTTTTTTTTCTATTCTATTCTATATGGGCCCGTCACCGGACTACGAAAAAGGAGTCGAAGCCTTTCTCTCTCGTCAGTTTTGCTTACTTAGCCTTCTCCCCTCTGACTATCTATTTATGTGATATTCCAATCTTCCAACATATATATGTTAGGGGGATTTTTCTTCCAATCCTCTATCATTTGTTGATAGATAGGGCTTCTCGCCCCTGACGAGAGAGGTCGTCGTAGGATATTGTGGAGAGAGCGGAACATTAAAATGGACTATAGACCTCTATGAACTACCTTTTTATGTTATGGTTTCCGCCTATACACGTTATCAAGTTCTGCTCAAGATTTGAATTTTAAATAGACTTATTTATTCCTACGAAATGCTATTGATCCCATGAGGACCCGCCCCCGTAACGTAAAAAGAATGCAACAATGAAATTGCTTATCATTCGACTTCCACACTGGAATGCGAGCCAGCTGGCGAAGAAGTCAGACCAAGCCCCGAAAGACATAAGCTCAGGCATTCCATTCTTATCTCCGCGGGTTCAGTTCCTCATTATCCCAAACATATCCATTGGTCGGTCCTCAACATGGTTTAGTAGACCGACCCGTCCTACTAAGTATAAGTAAGGGAACATCCGGCACATCAAGCTAAGATGACTCTTAAGGAGGTTGTTCTCGGAACTTCATTATTTGAGTGAAAGGGGGTTATAGGGGAAAGAGGATTTTTTAGTTCGAAAGGGGGAACCAGTCTTTCTTTATCCCTGTGTCGGTGGAGGAGAACAATTGAAGGAAGAAAATCATCGTCTTTGTTCCGATCAGGGGGAGCTCCTAAATGATCCCGGTATGTTTCGTGGGTAGACTTATCTACTTTACTATCACCAGACCGGATCTTGCATATGCGGGGTTGGTCTCCTTAGTCAATTTATGCACTCTCCACCTATCCCTCATCTCGAAGCTGTGCAAAGAATTCTGCGGTATCTTAAGTTGTCTCCTGGAAAAGGTATTTGATATACTTCTAATAGACATCTTCTTGTTTCTGCCTATGAAGATGCGGATCGGATTGGGCCGGCTCACCGACGGATAGGAGGTCTACGACTGGATACTGCACATTTTTAGGTGGAAATCTTGTGACGTGTAAGAGTAAGAAGCAAACAGTTGTCGCACGGTCGAGTGCAGAAGCAGAGTATAGAGCAATGGCTCACACTGCTTGTGAGCTTATTTGGCTTCAAACCTTACTAAGTGAGCTTGGAGTTGAGGTCTCTCATCCTATGAGAATGTTCTATGATAGTGATAATCAAGCAGCAACTCACATTGCTTCTAATCTGGTTTTCCATGAGCGAAGAAAGCACTTTGAAGTCGCCTTAGGGCATTTTGTTCGTGAAAAGAGAGCCATGAAAGAATTTTTGAATATTTGAAGTATGAAGACCAGTTGGCTGACATCTTTACTAAAGCTCTTGGGAGATATCATATGCGCCACATTGCATCCAAGCTGGGCATGATAGATATCTATGCGGAAGCTTGAGGGGGAGTGTTTACGAATATTTTGATTTGCCTTTTCTTTCTTCTTCTAGGGCCAGTAGTTCTAGGGATCCTCCCGTCTTCTCAAATGAAGCATCCATTTAGCTGGCCAATAACAAAGAATTGTCCGGGGGTTTTGCTGTTTGAAATGACATGTTGGGCTTTCATTCTTCTCACTTTTATTGAACTTGTCTTATCAAGACATTTCTTGGATGTCTCCTGCAACCCGACAACTGGACTCACCATCGCCGACACATCAAAATGACGAGCTTTATCCTGTATACTTGGCTAGTAAAGACAAATGTGGGTTGAAAGAAAATCAAAGCTTTCTGAATTTAATCGCGAAAGGGTAACACACACCTTCCCACTGTCCTCGGTTTCGGGCTATTGCGTGAAGCTTTGTCTCTGGCGCACTAGGAGCAGAAGTCTATAGTTTAGTGGAAATATGCCCCAGATTCATATCTAGATCGTGATCGAGACTTAGACTACCTCCCTTGGAAAAGAAGATCCTTCAACCTTCCCCACAGCCAGGGATTCTGATTAAGCCGATTCTTCGGCATTTTCATACTTAGGATTTGGGATTGAAAAACCTCCCCCCTGATCAAGTAAATAGGCTTGCCCGACCTTGTTCTTCGTTATCACTCCCTCCTAATAGATTAGATAGGGCAAAAAGGGCTCTTTTTTACCCTACCCCGAAATCGAATTCGAAATTCCTTTGCTTGGAACATTAGCATGGCAAATAATATGAATCATTCCAATGTGTTTCTCTTCTAGCTCCAGCATACCTTTCATCTAAAAAATTTGCTTCTATCTTTTGCCTACTTCCTTGGAGTTGGCAAATAAACACCGTAGAGTCGAGAGTGCTCTAAGATTTCAGTTTGTTGCGCCAGGAGCCCCCTTCTTAAAGAGAAAAACCCTCCCTACGGAGAGGTCCCCACCTGAACCAACCTTTTCCGAGCCATCATTCCTAAATCTTGCGAAGAGAGAGGAAGTGAAGAGGAGTGCAGTCGACCCGGAGGGATCACACAGAATCCGTCATTTGAGTCTAATTGAGTCCATAAGAATATATAAATATATATATCACATCTTTGCGGAGATGAACCGAATCCGCTTTCCAAAAAATTCGGCCGCTGGATAAGATCAGATAATATAATAAGGGTCTTCTCACAATGCTGCGCATAGATAACCGATTGGAATTGGCAAGGGAGAGCGACATTACATTAAGAGTAGGAGCAACAACACACTCTAAAGGCGAAAAGCTCAACCACCGGTTCTATAA
>CACTHL010000752.1:417500-440000 GCA_902712375.1 Dioscorea dumetorum
GACATGCCTTTCAACTATTTCCAGAGAAAGGTTGCTCATCCAGTCCTGCAGATCAATTGTTTATGCGGCAGTGCGATGCGCTCGAAAATCTATCTTTCGCCTCTCCTCCTTTCCTTGTCTCCATTCTTCTTGATTTGCTTCTTCGCGCAAGCGCTTGGTTCACCCCTTGTTGCATTTCGTGATCCTCCGCTTCAGGATGCCCGCCTTTTTCAGATAGCCGGGATCCGACGTTGATTTCCGATTTCAATGTCAGCTCCAGGTTTTGGGCGGCCCATCTGGTTAGTTTAGCTATCACTGCTGGAAGCCCCTGCGGTTGTTCGGCTGCGTATCTCAAACTAACCCTACCTATTTCATTTTCCTTTCCTGTATCTTTCTATCTATAGGTCGGCTTCGTGCAGATAGATGTTCGCCGTGGGAGATGGATGCTCCTTTAGGTATGCCTTTCCCGGTTGCTTCTTCCCTTATCTGTCTTTTCCATCCAGTGCCCGCACTGCGTCAGAAAATCTTCGTCTTCGATGCAACGCAATAAAGAAGTCTAACTCTTTCTCTCGGCTCATGCGGTCATTGATTCAGTCAGGGGGTCATAGTTCACTAGAAAGCCTACGCCCGTCCATTCCTTGAAAGCTTGATCACGCCCGCCCCCCGCCTTTCATCTTGCCCTTGTTACGCAAGACGCCAACAAATCACCCTCTCGCTTAAAGGGCTCTATTCGGTCGGAACCGAAGTCGTCTTGCTTTAGAGTCTATAGGTTCTCGAACCTTATCTCATGGATTCCCTTCATTTCACCAAGTCATCGCCAGCAATCTGCTATTATCCCTTGGGCGAGTTCCTGTCTTTTGTCTTGCCCAAAAACAGTCTCTCATTGGAGAAAAACTCTCCCACGGCAAGGCAGTCCAGCTGCTTTCTTTATCTCGCTTGCCGCGTCTAGCGTCTTTCGGTGCCCCGGGGGTTAGACCGCTTGGGTTAGATTTTCTAGCAGTCAACGTTCTTCTCCCATTAGACTTGTCAATCCTTTGTTTGCTCTTTTTCCTTCTCTCTTCCAGTTATCTCTTTATTTGACAGGGGCGGAGAATACCACTCTCTCAATAACAAGAAAAAAAAAAAGCAACAATTCAATTCCGTTTCAAATGGTTTGAGCTTGGAAGCAACCTGCTATCTATCGATAGGCGAGACTGCTATTGGCTGCTTCGCCTATCTATTCTATTATGTATGGCCGGCTTGGAGACAGAAGAGGAAGACCATTATCTCTATCCGAGTACGATCAACGCTTCATTCATTCGTTTTTCCTTGGGTAAGCATTGAGATCAATCACCACACCACCTCTATCATACATACGACATTACACGACGCGAGAGTGCATGGTCAACACACACCTACAGCGCCTACGTTCTGCTTGCAGCCAATACAACCACAACCTAACTTGCACGATATTAAACAAGCGAAGCTACTGGTAATCGCGGGGGGACGGCATCCTCCTATACTATAATAGTTAGCAGTAAAAAACAACCGAGTCATCCGCTTCGGGGAAAGAAAAGGACCGTCTTTGACCATAAAAAAAAGGAATTCGTCCGCATAACGAGCAAATCTGAACTTTACTTTTCATGCCTATATACTATACTTCTATAAAAAAGTTCTTTAGTATTACTTTACATTACGAACCTCTAGCCTTTACAAACAACCGTTTTTTTGTTTGTAAAGGCTACTAAGGACCGGGCGAAGAATGAAAGTCTGCTAACGCCCAGCCCACGGGATAAGATCCTTTTTAGATCAGCAAGGGAAGTCATCTACTCTGCCAAGGCAAGAATCGAAGACTACGGCTTACAAGTCAACGACTGCAGCTTCAACTCAATAGACTACAGCTTATTAGAACTCAACGACTTTATCAACTATCAGTCTCCTACTCATGTTTGAAGGGGATATCGCTGACATGTTTGAAAGAAAGTTACAGGCGGTGATGTATGTATTTCCACTTATTTTATTCGAGGGTCTGGTTTAAGGAAAAAGATGGACATATAAACTAAGCGACATCCAACAGAAGCCTAGGCTCGAAAGAAGGAGAGAGAAGAAGCATATGACTCATAAGCTACTAGCACGAAAGCCTTGCCAACTACGTCTACGTTACTTACTAGCTAGCCTAACAAGAGAAGTACTGGCCAATGGAAGTACTTACTTAGCCTACCGAGCCTATCAATAATATAGAGGCGGGCAGAGAGCCAGCTACTAAGCCATATTTACCGAGTGAAATGAATGTATGTGGATTGGACGGCAGATCAGGGCAAGTTCAAGTTAAAGAGTCTGTGAAAGCAGAACTAGTACAAAGACCCATAAGAGGGCTTGAACTAGCGAGATAGGCTATAAAATCGGCAATTGAATTGATAAGGTTTTCAGCAGTTGACCGGGAAGGGCTGGAGGGCAGATTCCGTTAACAATTATAAAAATCCTCAAAAAGAGGACAAGACAAAGACTGGTTCACTAACCCTGGGATTGCCAGATTTTTAATCTCCTTAAACTCAAAAGAGAAAGAAAGAGTAGGGGGGGTCTACTCGTCAAATCTGTCTTTCCACTTATGAAAAGGTTATAGGAGGATCAAAAAACCATGGAAGAGACAGGGGGTAATGGCGGGGAATCTTCACCGCGACACTCTGGACTGAAGGCCCACTCGCTCGGACTTCCCTTCTTTGATGAGAACCAACCTTAGCTCGCTCACTCACTTCACTGGTCGAGGGAAGCCCTTCTTTCTTTCCCGGCGGAAGCTGAATGAAGATCACTCAAAAGGGGATTGACAGAGGGCTCATCAAGGAAAGCTAGATTCCGGCGAGCTTTACCGCTCTCTTTAAACAAGGGCCGAGTCTGATTTCTCGATGGGAGAAAGATGTTCACTGGGGGGCTTTTCCACACGAAAGCTTATGCCACCCCTTTTAGGAGAAGATCAAGTTATAACTATGCAACTAGGTATGCCGCTAGTGCAGGTTCCAAATTTTCTTCTGCATAACTAACTAGCTCAACAGGATATACCGCTACTTTTTCAGGTGGTGTTGATGGATGAATCGAAACACAGTGGGTCATCTCGAAATCCTTACATTCTTTTGTAATACCCTTTTTTTTTGTTGGACGTTACGGATTTAAACCAATGGATCGAACCTTGGACCGGCTTCATCGAGGGTATTTACCGGGTTAGAAGGAGTCGCGCTTTGTGGAGCATGAGTTGGGAGGGGATTCCGCATAATGTTGGCGGCGAGAGTCGTTCCCTGAGTGTCTTGCACTATCACTATCACTTTCCCTTTCTCAATCAGATCTTGAATGGCATGCCTAAACGGCCAGCACCTATCTGTCCAATGACCATTGTTTTGGTGATACAAGCATTTGGCATTGGGGTCAAAATTCTTTGGCAGGGGGTCGGGGTGTGGCCTTGGTTGAAGAGGTACCAAAAGACCTTGCTCGACTAGCACAGGCAAGAGGGTTTTCCTAGGTCGGTAAATTCCCTACGAGGCCTATCTTGTCGCCTACCTTTTCCAATAGATTCTTGCTGTTGTGGGATCGGAAACTGCTGCATTGGTTGGAGTTGCTGGTTGAACATCGAGGTGGATGGTTGGCCGTACGCGGGAGTAGGCTGAGGTTGACTGTATACACGAGTAGGTGGTTGAACATAGGCTAACAAAGGTTAGGGGGCGGGTACAGATATATGAGCTGACCTTGTTGAGGAGTAGGATGGAGAGTCTGAACATCCCTTATCGGCTTAGGACCAGGGTTATTAGGGCGAGGCTTCAATTCACTATTGCCTCGTTTACCATTTATTTGAGCTTGATGGTGCATAGGAAGAAGTAGGCTCGTTCGACGGATGGGAGTTTTCCGGCTTTTAGGGCAGCCTCAATCCTACCCCCTGCCAAACTCAATGCCTGAAAATTTGGAGGGTACTGCCCCTTTCGTCCTGAGTTTCATGTCGATCTGCTCCTCCTCCTAAGAGGATTGGCTTTAAAAAGGAGTATTAAGAAGGTTCCCCATAAGGGGAAAAGAAATAGAAAAAGGGAAGAAGTGAAAGGGGATCAAAACAGAGGAAAGAAAGAGCTTTAAGAAAAGCATTGGTGAGCCCCCAAACCAAACTAAGGGCATCAAAAAGAATTCAAATACTCCATATCTAGTGACACATGTCGTATTGGACTCATCTCCTTCGGCTATACGAAGGTCGCTAGTACCCGGACCTTCAGTCTAACTTTGTGAAGTATCTACCCCGATCAAACAAGTCAGCAATAGGGGGAAGAGGTTCTTCTTTTTGGTTATGTTCAGGACTCTTTAGTCAATACATAGCCGCAAGCTCCCGTCGCGCTTCCGCTGAAACAAAACTGGTGCTCCAAAAGGCTTGCTGGTAAACCCTGCAGCCAAGCTAGCGCTTGCCGAGCTAAGGCTGCCTCAGCTCCGCTAGCTCGGCTGGTGCCATTCGGTAAGGTGCAAAGGCAAGCGGCCTAGCAAAGGGCGAAAACGAAATTCGGTGGTCTACTGCGCCCGCCCTCCTCGGTGGCAGTTCCGCAGGAAAAAAAAGGTCAAATGCAAACTCCAGCAACACTTGCTGAATCTCCTTAAGGATAAGGAAGGGGTGCCTCCCCTTAGACCTTATGGCTCGGACCCTCCTGTACCACCAAGGCAGACAGATACGTCTCCTAGCCCTTGCGCAAGCCTTTCTTCAGCAGCATGGCTGAAACCCATTATACTAGCGCGCCTCCTACTTTGCCTTCACAACCGGCACCATACACGGCGCCTTGTCATCCATAATGCAAAAGGAATTCAGGTGGGGTAGGGCTTACTTAAAGCCTCGCCCTGCTAAGGAACTCAAGTCCCAAGACCACAAATCATCGAGTTGCACCGCCATAGAGTTGGCTCGGCCTGACCAGCCAGCCATCCGGATCGACAGGCACGCCCCTCGCAAGTCCCGCCAGTAAGTGGAGTCTTCTATAATCCTTCCGTCCCGTGCCCTAATCACGGCTTGAGTTATCCTCCGTTCGGTCTTACTAGTATCCTTCGCCGAACTCGCCTTAAACCTTAAATTCAAGTAGGCTACAGTCTAAAATACTTCCCTCCGTAAGCTAGGCGTAGTGCAGTAGCTCTTTGGGATAACAAGAGACCGACTGATGAACGAATTCAAAATCTTATGTTCCTGAAGGAGTGAGTGAACGGTGCAAGCAGCAAGCGGGGCAAGATCAAGTGTTGCGGTTTGCTGAATCGGAAGAAATGTTGCCCGCTCTTTCGTCACAGCCATCAAGCTAGCAACAAGACGACGAACTTGCCGAAGGAGAACACAAAGCTCCACCCCTACCCTCACGTCAGGGCCTCCCTCCCGAAAGGGAACCCCATCCACTAATCCGCGCATTCCCATGAGGCCCTTCGGGACAACAACTCCTGACTAAAGACGTGGACTTGAGTTGTCTTGAGTGTGCCCCTGTGAACCCCTATACCCGCCCCCAACCAATCCCGCTTAAGGGCTTCCCTTACAAAAAAAGAACTCAAAGACAAAACGAGTCGCAACTAAGAGGCTAGAAAGCTGACGAAAGGATAGGGCCGCTAAGACGGGAAGGGCCGAGGAAGAGTGGTTTCCCTTAGGGACCCAAAACAACCTGAGGCACAGCGTGGATTGACTGCCCCCCTTTCTGTGACTTGCCAGACTAGCCAGACTTGCCGGCTTAGCCTTGACTTGGGCGGCCTTGACTCCCCCCTGATGAATAACCCCCAGCTTGGACTACCCTTGCTTAGCCTAGCTTAGCCGGACGTAACTCCCCATATCCTTTTGAAACCTCCGCCCCGGCTGAATCCCTCTCCGCTTGTGCAAAGCTTCTTCAGATCAGCCAAATGGTCCTCTGCTTCCCGTGTTTCTTCAACACAGAGAAAGGCAGATTGCTTGAGTTGTTAGCCCTTGTGTGGAATCAAACTCCCGATAGCCTGACTGGTTTGCCTTATTTTCTTTGCTTGACTCTAACATCGGGTTATGGCGAGTCCTATTCCTATATCAATCTTTTCCTCACACGGCCCATAGAAAATCTCTCTATCCCGGTCCCGGCTTTGGCTAATAAAGCGAATGCTTATCTTTCCAACTTTATAGGAGTAGGGGCTTTCAACTTCTTCCCGTCGGAATCTCCACTCAGTATAAAAGTGCTTATTCGGCCGGCTTTCCACCTTTCTATTCACGAAGCTATTATACAATCAAAGCCAAATGAGCGAAGAAAATGTTGAATTGAATCGGGCCAGAGAAAGCAATTTTTTTTTCTCTATAAGCTTCAATGGTGCGAAGGGGAGCAGAAGAAATGGCCTACTATTTTGTTCTTCTATCGATTGGTTTTCAGCAGAGTGGGCCGGACTATTCCATCTCTGTTCTTTCTTTGCGTAGAGCCTTCTAGCTAGCAGGCTTAGAGAAAGGGGTGACTTCGTTTTCCCTTTCGGGTAGCGCGAGTGAAAATGCCAGCTCCAGAACAAGGGAAAGAGAAGGCAAATGTTAAAGTTCCAGTTAATATAAAGTTTTTCGTATCAGGAACATTAACAAATAGTGTGAAACTTTTTTCTGGCTATGGTGCTTTTTCTTTCTTTCGGTACCACTTCAACCACAATAATGGTAAGTTCACGATGTCCCTGCCAAACCAACCCAGAAGAAGAAGGCAGATTAGTAGGCGAACTTGAACCAGAACTAGAACTAGAAGATGCGCTTGAGCAGTCAAGTAAAGAAGCGGTCAAGTCAGGAAGAGGAAAAGGGATTCCATTTCTGTGTTTACGGGGGCTGTGTTGACGAAATTACTTCATTTTTGCGTTTATCCGAATGAGAGTTCAACGATCCTTTGAGAGTACCTATTGGTCTGGGGTAATTAGCTAAGACTCGGTAGTCCAACCTGTCACAGTCCAAGAGCTGTTAGTAGACAATAAGCAAGGATTTCCCTATCTGAGAATGAAAAGTGGGAATACCCCCACCACTTTTCAGTGCAGAAAGAAGGACTTTCTATCATTAAAGAATGGTTTCCCGTACAAAACTTGTACGTTCTCCATGAATCGGGCTTGACAGCAAGGGGCAGCCTAAGAAGAAAGGGAAGGCAGCGAAGAAAACCCTTACTTAAATAAGGCGCGCTAGCGCCCTTACAATACTACAATACTATAGGCTTTCGAGCCCTTTACAATATATATATATTATTATTAGTAGGGTTGCCTTTATATTATATTAGTAGGGCCTCTCTCAAAAGATTGATTCTAGGATAGCTTGTTCTGGACTTCCCTATAGGTTCTGCAGAGGCAGGGGAAGGTCGGGTTCAAAGCCCTTTGAAGAATAGGGCGCCCCAGGGGGCATAAAAGAATCTTTCTTTTGCCAATCAAAAGGGCTAGGGTGGGAATAGATAAGTAAGCTAAGCGTGGCCCTACCAAAGAGGTGGGTTGGTTTAATGACCCTTCTTGATCGGTGATTCCGTTCGGCCGAGCCAGCTATCGAAAGAGCCCACCTCGGACTGAGAGATACATCAAGGACAGGAAGGTTGGATAGCTCCTTTACGGGATGACTAGTTCAGCCACGTAATCCATCCCTAAAACTGTAACTCGATCAAAGGATGTAAGGAAAGCCCCCTACACTAAGCGAGCTAGAAGCTTAAGTGAATCTGTTTTGGCATATTCTTCTTCTTGCCTTGTCGACGCTGAACGATAGAAGTACCTCGCTTCCTTCCTTGTCTACTAGACCCATACTCATATTACGAATGTGTTCACCAGACACCGGCCCTGACTTTGACTGTGCACCTGCCCCCTTGCTTTGACTAGGAACGATTGACCGGGAACGAAAGACCCCATCTCTGACTTTGACCCGTCCCTTGCTTTGACTTTGCTACCTTGTGCTTTGACCGGCTACGAAGGAGTCCATTGCTTGCTTTGACTTTGAATCCCATCCCTCGCTTTCACTCACCCCCATATATCATGTCGAATAGATAGATTCACTGACCAGATACAAATACGAGTACAAGAGCAAGATTGATTGACAAATAAAAGGATAAGAAAGACATGCTGAACAGAAAGACATTGCCGAAGCCCTCAAACGGCAACCTCTCCATGTCCTTTTGACCCTGCCCCATATGTTCACCAGACAATATCACACAACACAGATCGACCCCTCAATCGCCGGAAGCCCCCATACGAGGACCGCATTCAATCATTAATCTGCCTTCGGGCTAGGAAATGCCCCTGGCTTATACAGAAACCAAAGAAAAAGAATGAGATTAACCAAAAAGAATGTCACGAGAGCCGAAAAGACATGCTCCGACGAGAGCCATTACGAGCTATCAGGTAAGGTGGAGGCCAACTAGCCCTAAGCTCGCTAGCGGACTACTGATCTACTTTTTGATCCAGTTTTCGCTCAAAAAAAAATGAATCCTATGAAAAAGAATTCATCACAGAGCATCCGTCTAGACTCTAACCGCGCGCTACTAGCTGGCCAACTCCCTCCACCAGCGCACCCTCAATGCTACGTCCACTCTACCGCGCTGACGAAACTCCATCCACTAGCTGCCTTACCGCTTCCGGCATTCCTGCTTCCAACCAGCCTAAGCGTGATAGCTGCACCCAGAGCAAGCAACTTGGATAGAAACATCATTAAGAAAGATAAGGCATAGGGCCCTGACTCAATGCCCGGGTGAACATGCATTCTTTTATCTACAGTACACGGTAGACTGAAAACCAACCAAATCGGAAGCGGAATCATCTCGGAGCAGTGGCAAGCATCAGAAAGAGCCAGCTTTAGACATAAGGTATGAGAATCAACATAGTACCTGCCGGCCCTAACTTCCCCACCTACTGGTCTGACATCGCATTCTGACAAGGAATAGAGATTGGTTACCACTGGGGTTTTAGCAACTTACTAAGAGAAGGGGCTTGGTCTATAACCAGACTCTGAAGCCGCAGCTGAAGAAGCTAAATCAGAAGCCGTTTCAGGCGCATCAACCGACACAGACTCTGAAGCGGGATCAGAAGCAACCGGTCCTGGATAAAATACAGTAGATATAGCAGGACTTTCTTTTCTCAGGTTCGATTTCGGCAGATAGTGATTGATGGCAGTTCATGCGTCTTGTCCGGTGTCTAATATCCTTCGACGCGGAAGGGTCGAGTGCTCATCGAAACAAAGATGTTTTGGTCGAGTTGATTCCATCTCCTTTCCTCCACTCCCCGCCCCAGCTTCTTTTTTTCGCATGCCACATAGAGAGTCACCCATTTATCTTTCCGCTAACACCTGATTTGATTCGTAGGTCTTATATCCGAGACAAGGTTCCAGGAGTCCTTCAAAAACGGAATCAGATCCTGGGGCCCAATTTTTTGGAAAGGAGGATGAACTTAACACGGGGCCCAAGGTTCACTTCTTCTGTTTCCTTAACGACTGCAGGGGTCGTTTTCTCAAACCTCTTTCAGCGATCATTTTCTTTGCAAAACAGTTTTATTTATACCTTGAGAGGGCAATCCTCGCCATCATTTTTTTTCTGATGGCACATGCACTAAAAAAGCTTGCAAAACCTTTGTTTTGATTTCTTGAAAAATTGAAAGATTTCTTTATTTCAAACAAACAATCAGTTGAGAAGAAGAGGGGGAGGCAGATCCTCCTTCAGCGGGCCCCCTGTTAGTTAGATCCTGTTTTTTTTTTTAAGCCAGAAGCCTTAAGAGATAGGGGCTGGTGGTCCTCTGACTGATGCTTCAGTAGCTTGTGGGGTCGCGTGCCATCTCCTAGGCCCTTCTCACTCAAGCTCAACCATAACTTATTTTATCTTCCTCTTATTTACTTTACCGCTTTTTCGATTTTTCTTATATTGAGAAGGTAAACAGCTGTAGCGACTGCTTCTGCCTTTTGAAGCCCTGGCACCTTTTAACATAAACCTTGCCATTTCAACGATGGTCCTATTCTTGCACTCTGATACACTATTTTGTTGAGGGGTGTAGCCAGCTTCAAATTTACGCTTAATTCCATTCATCAACCAATAATGCAAAAATGAATTCGATCGATGTGAACTCACCACTCTTTAAAGCTGCCGGACCTCTTACCTATACTTCTCTTACGGTTGAGAATTGTCGAACTTAGCAAAGGGATTCATGATTGAAAGAAATTGCATAGTTTTTTCTTTGTTCTTTTTCATAACTATTTTGATTTTTCTTTGATTTTAGAAAAAGAATTTTTTCCTGGTGAAAGTCTTGGATTAATTGACCGAGTACCGTACTAAGTTTACCTTCCATCCGTCTTTGCTTACCCCCATTTCATGATAGATCCTTCCTTTGCTGTTTTAGCTGTAAGAAGATGTCTATCATGCTTTTATTTTGAGAAACGAAAAAGAAAATCAAGGGTAGAGTTTCTTTTAGGCTTCGCCGATTGAGAACACTCTCCTTATGCGAAACAAAGAAAAAGGTGGCACCCGTATTCACCATGGATCAAGGCAGCTCGCCCATTGATGGTCAGGCCCACATACATCAGCTCCCTGGTTTCTCCACCACACACAACCCCTGGTTGAGGTTAGTACCCTATCCTTGGTTCTTTGGCCTCCTTATCATTGGAGGCCCGCACCGTATTCAAGGCTTGCTTTTGGGGACAGGATCTCGGTGTGCCCTATAGGAACGAGAGCTTCCACTCATCTCATAAGGCCTTGCCACACCCTTGCCCTTAGCATCATGGACCTTGGCTTGAGTTGACTCAATGAGGTACTGCACTGAGCGAGCGATCTTTCGGTTTACGAAAGAAATCCGGATTCAGGGGAAAAAAGAGCAACAATGCCGATAAGACCTGCTTTCCTATGTTGCTTCGCTCTTCGGATATGAGACTGAACTTTCCGGTTCACTTGACTTGACTATCCTACGTCAGCGGGCGACTAGCTAGTTGACTTTTGTGTGGCTAGCTAGTCTCCATTCCGCTTCTGTTTTCTCATTTCACCCCCCGAAATGGAATGAAAAAGAAGCGAATCGAGTTTCGTCCTGTTCTAATGTTCTCCGATCCGAAGGGTGGGTGTTCTGCTGTGGAATGCAAGTGGAATGGCAACCCACCGCAACTGTCAAGGAGATAGAGAAACTAAGCACAATGGGAATTGAGAGATCAAGTGAGCAGGCTGATCATTTACTTTATCTCTGTCGGTGGATAAAGGAAGGTGGTGGGGTGAAAAGCACTCCGAATCGCTTTTCTTGTTAAGTGATAAAAAACATGGCTGGAAAGGTGGGTCAGATCTCTGGAGGGGCAAGTCAGGGAATGAACGCATAGCCATGAGAGGATCAAGAGAAGGTCTTTCATGAAGGCGAGCATGCTAATTATCTAAGTTTCACAAGATAAGAGAGATCTATTACATCTGCCACGATAGACCACAGTGGACTTGATTCTTTTTGGCAGCGCATAACCATCGCTGGTCTTTCTGTACCCCCATGGTATGGGATAAGACCCAACCAACCATGTTACCGTCCACCGGACTAAGACCTTTCTCCGATGCCACTAGTTTTCTGGCCGAGACCCATGATTTCAAACAAAAAGGTGATTACGAGCTCGTAGACATTAATTACATGGAAGATTGGGTAGATGAAGAAACCTTACGGGAGCTTCAAGATCAATATGAGCAACATGAGAAAAGGACCATTGCGATTCTTGACGAAGTCGACGAGGTAAACGACGGAAGGGAAGAGGACCAACGAAACGTTACGGTTGCTAAGTTGATGTCCCTTCAATTGCGGGGAGAGATAGTAGACTTCCATTTGAGGTACTCGGATGTTTTCGCCTGGTCTTACCAAGATATGCCCGGACTCGACACGGATATGGTTGTACATAAGCTTCCTCTGAAACCCGGTTGCAAGCCCGTAAAGCAGAAGTTGAGGAGATTGAGACCCGAGTGGATGTTGAAAATCAAGGAAGAGGTCAAAAAAAAGTAGAATGCCGGGTTCCGAATGCTCTCTAAATATCCAGATTGGCTTGCTAATATAGTCCCTGTTCCGAAGAAGGATGGCCAGGTTTTTGGGACTCGCCAATGAGGAGATAGAAGGCAAAGCTCTTGAATACGGGAGGCCGCCCAATTCTCAACTCCGACCTACACAAGTTGTTTTAGAACCCACATTTTCAAAAGTTCTGTTAGATTCTTAGTAGCAGTAGGCGACCTTTTCTTCTTTTACTTCACATAGCTTTTCGTCTCCTTGATAGCAGGAAGTTCTCCAAAAGTATGAAAAGCTGGAGGACTTTGAACCATCCATTCCAGTGTGGTTGGATTCTGTTCAACAGCCCAAGGACTTGGAGCACATCTTTTGTTGTTTCCACTGCTTGAAGTGATTGTTACGACCACGAAGAAACGACGAATCCCAACTACGGATATATAAGAGCCGAAACTGCTCAGAGCATTCCATCCGGCGTAAGCATCTGGATAATCTGGAATGCGGCGTGGCATACCCGAAAGCCCTAAGAAATGCATGGGAAAGAGGGTCAGATTAACCCCGAAAAAAGTGATCCAAAAATGAATTTGACCTAAAGTTTCAGGGTATGTCCGACCAAAGATTTTACCTACCCAATAGTGAAATCCTGCAAATAAAGCAAAAACGGCTCCCATAGAAAGTACATAATGGAAATGTGCAACCACATAATAAGTATCATGTAGAGCAATGTCTAGCCCAGAATTAGCTAGAACTATTCCAGTGAGCCCTCCTATAGTGAACAAAAAGATGGACCCTACAGCAAATAACATGGGTGTTTTGTATTGTATCGAACCCCCCCACATGGTAGCGATCCAACTAAAAATTTTGATTCCAGTGGGGACAGCTATGATCATGGTAGCTGCGGTGAAGTAGGCACGCGTATCAACGTCTGAGCCCACAGTAAACATATGATGAGCCCGAACAAGAGATCCAGGAACACCTATACTGATCATGGCATAAACCATGCCTAGATACCCGAAGACCGGTTTTCCCGAAAAGGTCGATACGATATGACTAATAATACCGGATCCTGGCAGAATGGGAATATACACCTCTGGATGACCGAAGAACCGAAAGAGATGCTGGTATAATATGGGGTCTCCACCTCCAGCAGGATCATAAAAGGTTGTATTAAAGTTTCGATCGGTTAATAACATTGTAATTGCCCCTGCCAGTACCGGAAGTGATAATAAAAGTAGGAATGCTGTCACTAGAACGGACCACACAAAAAGGGGTGATCTATGCATAGTCATTCCAGGTCCACGCATGTTGGAGATAGTTGTTATAAAATTGATAGAACCTAAAATGGATGAAACACCTGATAGATGAGGACTAGAAATTGCTGAATCAACTGCTCCTCCAGAATGGCTGGTAATACCACTTAAGGGCGGATAAACCGTCCACCCAGTTCCGCTACCCACTTCTACTAAGGCTGGGCTTAATAGGAGCAAGAGACTTGGTGGCAACAACCAGAATGATATATTATTTGATCGTGGAAATGCCATGTCAGGTGCACCTATCAGAATCGGAACAGACCAATTACCAGATCCACCTATCATCGCCGGCATAACCATAAAAAATATCATTAAAGAAGCGTGAGCCGTTATTAAAACATTATAAAGTTGATGATTCCCACCAAGAATTTGATCGCCGGGTCGGGCTAATTCCATACGAATCAGTACTGAGAAGCATGTGCCCATCACTCCAGCAATGGCACCGAAGATGAAATATAGAGTACCGATATCCTTGTGGTTAGTGGAGAACAGCCATCGGACCGGATTTGTCATTAAAGTTTGAATTCACTTTCCTTCCTTATCAGAGAGGGGCCCCTTAGTGAGCGGGTCTGAAAAACACAAAAACAGAATGAGGGCTCTAAAAAAAAAAAAACTGACTATCCAATCTTTCCTGACGTGGTCTCGAAACATAACGCTTGCTGAACAATTTTCTTTTCCCATCTGCAAAGAGAAAGGGCTAGGTTGATCAACTGAAGCATGAAAGGGGATGCAAAGAACAGAGGCAAGCTTAGAAAGAGAGGTCCTCCCAAGTTCATAAGGCTCTTCTACCATACGCATATCGAAAGCCGTAAGTCAGTTGAAAGTCACTCCGACTTGCAGCTCCACTTTACACTTTTTGATCCTGGTTTTATGGTCCACCTGTTGAAGTAGCTTGGCTGGCTTGAACGCAACGCTTGGATAATTTGGCTTGTTAGCTTGGATAGACTGACTGCTCGATTGGATTGGCTTAGCTTGCCGATCGTGTAGTGTAGGACTTCAACAACTGGACTTTCAAGCTTGACTTGTTAGCTAGTAGCCCGAACGCTTAGTAGCTGACTTTCAGATCGTTCCGCTACGAGCTGCTGTCGCTCACGGAGACTTGCTCTTGTACACTAAGAAAGGAAGGCGAGACTGCCGGCACTTACTCTGATCCATCCAAATAGCGTGGGCTAGCTAGGTTGGATTGAGTAGTGCGTTTCTTACACTACATTGTGTATTGGATGGCGCACAAAGGGTTAAGGCAAAGTGTGATTGCTCACTTCTCTGCGCTAAGTGAGTTTAGCCTATGAGAAAGACTGCCTAAGCGAACGAGAGCGGAGGTAATGAAAAGCGTCAATCGTCGGATCCGAAATCACCTATGCTCATCTCCTGGACATGGCCTTTTCTGGTAACCTCTGAATGAATGTAGTCCTATTGGGCTAGTCTGATCCTATCCCAATCCTTTGGCTTGGTCTATCTTAGGCCACCCACCACCTTAGCTCGAGAAGCCTACGCTCCAGAAAGGGGAGTCAATCTTCGAAATAAGACGAATAGCTCTTCATTGGGATGCCGAGTTCTAAGCTGGTCGTCTCTTGCCTTCCAACTTCCTTGTGCGGTTGGTAACCATTCGTTGGCTTTCTCTATTTACCCAGGGCCGACATTTGCTGACCTAGCTGGATGGTCGGTCTTTAGCTTAGTTATGAGATGGCCATTTCTTTGATTTGATGAATAGGCCAATCGAATCGGGATCGGAGGGGCCAGTGCTTCTAGGCGTAAGGCCTTTGCGACCAAGCCAATGAGATGGCTGCCAATTTTATTCAGAAACAGCAACTTCCCAGCTGAAACCAGCTTTGAAGAGATGATGCAGGCCCGAGTCCCTGTATCATTCCATTATGCAGACGGCTGGGGTATGGATGCGTATCACATCTGTTGCCATCTTCAAGACAGACATCATTCTGATTTATCCAAGCTTGTTGATCGTGCCGAAACAAAAAATGATGTTGTTTATGTCATTCAGTCTGCTGCTATTAGGGATAAGGTTAATCCCTTAGAGTATCCGCCGGTCCCCATCAGTTATAAAGGAAAAAATTGTGAGTGCTCTCTTCTTGATGTACAACTTCTATCTTTGTAGCTTATCTCTGATTCCTTGTCATGAAGGCTGACAGACTAATTTCGTCGTGCAGTTTCATCTGTCAGACCCAAGGAAAGTGGAAGACAAAAGCCGGCGGATCTAAGAGATCAACAGCAGTCAAAGAGTAATCAAAACGAGACGAGCTCTACAAAACCACTCCTCATACGCAAGCAAAGCAACCAGCCACTCACGAAGGAGTGTGTGCTCTACAATACCTAAGCTACCCTCATCTAACTTAGATTGGATGTCTTCACAGAGACGTTCAATGAAGCCCCAATCAGGAGAGCAAGCATCGAGAAGCATCTGGCGGATCATGCCCTTATGATTATGATAAGGCGTGATGTGATCAAGATCCCTTCAGGAAATCCCAACCACAATTCTCAGGGCAAGGGTTTTCCCAGGCGAAAATGCTAAAAGTATGTGGCGAAACCTGTGAGGGTTGTAGTTAGGAGATAAATGTTCAGGGCGAGAAGAATATCTTCTGTACCCAGCTCCTCTCAGCCTCATAGAGACTCTAATATCGCTAACACCAACAGACCGACAGACAGACATCCATGCAACAGCATGACGAGCCGCACGGAGCATCTTTATGCTCACAGGAGACAAATCACGACCATAGATGCGAAAGCGCTTGGCGAATTCGCATGCGGAAATCAGAGATTTCTTTACCGAAATCTTGACACCCAACTGGTCAATAACAGACCGATAGACTTCCGCAACGGCCAATGACGATATCATCACCGAGGAGAGCATAACGCTTGAAAACACGATTAGGATAGACCTTTTCCGCGCAGTACCACACAATGAAGTGATGGCAAAGCGCGAAGAGCGGGCAAGACCCAACGGTTGGCCGGTAGCAAAACGAATGAGACGGCTCGAACCGAGTCGACGAGAATCACGAGAGGTCTGGCAAGAGAAAACATTCGTGCCAAGACCACAAGCAACCCACGCAAACGCAGTGAGCCGATTAAACTTAGCTTCGATAATAAGACCTTGCACTGCCAGAGGAAATCAGTCAGTGGCCGACGAGAAATCGAAAGAAAAGAGAGATTTCACCCTTTGAAGCCGGTCGTAACTGATCGAACGTACCTAAATAGGAATTAATCTAAGAACGGACATAGACCAGTCATGCGCAGGTTGATTTATAATTTGCTTAAAGGCATTCGGGATCGCGAAGACCCGACATTTGCCACCACCTTCTGGCCAAACAAACGACCCGGTGAAAATGGTTGCATCAATGCGTCGTCAGACGCCCAGACATTCATCCGATCAAGGAGAGAACGACAATAACCGTAAACTATAACTCCCTTCCTTATCTTTAGAATGACGTATGATAAGCATTGCTTGCCTTGCAATGAGCGTGACAGCGGCTCAGAACGGTATGTTTAGTGACGATTGGGTCTGTGTTCACTGACTGAGCCTGAATAGACTCTGATAGCTGAGCCAGGTATGCTTTCCTACCTTGTCCCAACGATCTTCAGTCTTATTCGGACCTCACTTACCATGCTCCCCGGGTCTCGTTGAGGCACTCTCAAGGTCTTCTGTAAGAAAACTGCGCTTCCCCTCGGTAGTCAAACCATACGTAACAGATATCCACGCACAACGAGATCGGCTCAGTCTCAATCAGTTGGAAGAGGGGCAGGAGGGAAGCTCAACGCGCGCTAGCTGCGCCAGGCAGGGGTCAAATCTTTTTCTTTCGGTATCCATAAGAAGAAGCCCATTCTTTTTGGGGTGGACAAAAGGGAAGAACGTTTGGTGTAATTTAATCATAAAAAGTCAAAAGGCCTTTTTGCCCCTTCTTTTTTAGGCAGTCCGGGCAGAAGGAAGAAAGAGCGCTCTTTCTTTTCGCTGCCTGAGTCCCAGCCCAGTCTGACCTCAAGTTTGCTTGCTTCTTTAGATTATAGTAGTACTCCCTCCCAAGGGTAGTGGGTAGGCTTTCTGATTAACCTTAACCAGAATTGTAGTGTAGCCCGACCATACAAAAGAGAAGAAAGGGGCCTTTCCTGAAACTTCGGAGGGCTTGCGAGAGCGATTCTCTGCTTGAGAGACTTTAACGTGGCATTATCATAGCATAGACCGTCTTTGCTTTGAAAAATGCAAATAATTGAGTTGAGTGTCACGGACAGCTAGATTTTGCCGCTCATTGTTGTGTTCATACATGCCGTCAAATCGTTTCGCTCTATCCTCCTCCCTTCCGCCAGCCCAAGAGCAGTCCACAACAATGTTTTGAGGAGTCGACCGCTATCATTCATGGATTCCCCTTTGAAGCCTGGTTGCAGCAGGTCTATGTTTGACGACGGTCAGTTATCAGACTCCAATGAGAAAAGAAAGCACGATGATCAGCCTGACTTCATTCTCTCGGAAAGATAGGGTCGTGTGCTCATGCAACAATAGAAAAAAGGTGCTAGTGCGGAATTAGAATAATCCCATGAACAGGGCCAATCTCAAACGCCAATGACAGAGCCTTATCTATCTGCACGAGCATATGGATCTGGCTGGATGACATAGCTTGCTTCATATGGACACGAGTCATCAGACGGTCCCAAAGATGCGCCAACACTGCCGCTCGACAAGCAAAGCGACCAATGGCGTCCAGGTCCCTGAAGAGCGAGAGAGACGTACATGGCAACGCCATTTCGACCAGTTCCCTCAACAATGAGAAGATGACCGACATAGCACAGATTGAGACCCTCAGCTCGTGATCCGCGGCCTCATTGAGCGCTCTCGCTCCAACTCAACCTTCTCCGCAGATGTATGGGCCTCATCCTCTTTCCCTTTCTCTTCCAGGGAACTCTTTCCCTGACCATGCTGAACCTTTCCAGTCTCTTAACCAAAAAAAAAAACGGCACGACCATCACCGGCTCAGTCTGTCCCCCTCCAGCGGTGACTCCCCCAGCGGATCAATGAGGATCTTTCGTGAGTCTGCCAACCTGCAAGTGACAATTGGACAGCCAGGAAGAAAGAAGGAGGCCTTCCTATGACTACATCATCGGGACCCATGGTTAACTCCCCGGCTATTGTGCACTTTTCTCCCCATCCACCTGACCCAACATCCGTGATCAAGGAGGCATGCTAAATTCAAGGTGGAAGAAAGAAGAAGGGACAAAATCCGAAAGCGTCGATCCTCGAAGGCCGAAAGGCTCACTCAAGATGAGAGTACCAAGGGTGCACCACCTTCCAGTTACACCAAAGATGCCCAGACTGACGATCCTGCCACCTAGAAAGAGAAGAATCCGTTCCAATCCTTTCTGCTCTACTCTTTCGGCTCAGGGTGCCGAAAAGAACTGTTGCCATAGTTGCGAATTCAAGGAAGAAGGATGATGCACCAACCAACCTTACTGGTCTCACGGTTCTTCAGCAAACCTAAGAGGCCCGGTCAGAACCGGAAAGTGCTAGGTAGGGCTAATAAACCAAGCAAAGGTTCAATGCGCCAGATTCTTTAGCGTGTGAGCTGGCCAAAGCCAAAGCTTCCCTAATGACTTGAAGTGAAGATATGCCTATACGGCGAAGCCTTCGATACCTACACAAAGTCTATGTTCGTATGCTTTCACTCTAAGCCGACCATCCACAAAGGATGTGAACAATTGATCATTGACCGCAGTCTTCTCTTTTCTCTCCCAATGTGGGGAAGGTTTCTCTCTTCAGCACAGCACTCAATGGTGATGCATGGCGTCATTACTTCATCCTTTCACTTACCTTTTTTTTTCTATAACGAAAAAGCCCTCTTCTCGGTGATGTGGATGATCTACCCAAAAAAAGAGAAGCTCAGCAAGCCAATGGCTCAACGGTTCTCACCAACCTCGAAGAAGTGTCTAGAGAGGGGTGTAGAAAAGAAGAAGGATCACAAAGATGGTGTCTAGTCTGGATTCTTTGGTCATCTTCTTGCCTTGGAATACATGACCCGCCATATTGTAGTCTACTTGTTCTATCTTCTGTGAGCTATGATGGGCTAGTGGTATAAGATTCGTGGTCATGGTCTCATCATTTCTTCGATGAAGCGGACAGGAAATGCTAGCCTTCGTTCAACTGCTCTAGCCAGGAAGAACTATGGGTGGGCCGGGAAGGAGGTGACTGATTTGTAGTTGAGCCTCTGACCTTGAGAATGTGCTCTGATCCAAAACAATCCGATTGTCAAAGCACTGGTGATCTTGCTTTGAATTATGCATCGCTCACTGAAAATGCAAAAATGGTAGGGACGGTCTAGACGATGACGGAAGCAAGGTTCAACGTAGTACAAAAGGGAAGCCTCCAACCCTATGTCCCTTTCATTCTGATTATAGGCTCATCCTGAACCATCGATTTCGACCCCTACTGTCTGTTAACCCCCGAATCCTCAACTGCTTAGCCTGGACTCCTAGCTCCCGGAAAAAGGACTGGTCGAGTCGAGCGAGACCTCTTTCAGTTGAAGGGAACTCTGCCTTTGAGGTTCAAGGGATAGAATTCCGGTTCATAAAAGACTTTCTCTGCTCCCAGGCACAGTGCCTATGAATGCTCGTTCCCAGACATGTTGTTGGTTTTGGATCGGTTTGTTAAAGTTAGGAAAGGTTTGTTCACTAAGGCATGACTCAACTGCTGCAAAAGAGATTGCTCCATTTGTCCGGTTTCAAGTCAGCCGAGAAGCGAAGGGGGAAAACGCGATAGCCAAATCAGGCCTCGAAGCCTTAGCCTTGTTGCGAGAGAGAGAGGGCCGACCGCAAGACAAGAGAGTTTGTGGATGGAAATCCAAGGAGGCAATCCGACGAAGTCCCCTCGCCTATCAACAAGAGAAGAGTGTCTGTCTACAGGGTTTTTACGGAATCCTCTTTCGATGTGAGACTCGTCTCCTTTTGGTTTCGGGTTGATGAGGTCTTCATCCCGGTTCCCAATTTGATTCTATATATTTATCTCTGTGAGAGAAACTGCTTCGTTCGTGTGGTGCATTCCCCAGAGGGGGCCCGGGGCAGGTTCACTCATCATCGATTGACCAGTTCGTCTACTATGCTATTTCTGCTTGATCACAGCTCGCCCTTCTTTCGTGCAGTGCACTTTGTTGATGATTGCAGGCATACTCGCTGAACATTCCCTTCGTGGACCACAAACAAGATCTATGAGCAAATAGATGAATTCAAGCGATAGAAATGAGGCATTCAAGCTCTTCTCTGCGAACCGATCATAAGGTGGATTTACTATGATGAATTGGGATCCGCGTTAACCAACTCGCCTGCAATCTCGCTTTCAGTCTTCTCGTTGTCATTACACATTTCGACTAGCCGTGTGTATGCAGTGGAGGAAGCAAACCGATATCGGATGTGTGCGCAAGAGCCTTGTTTACACTTTATTGCATGCTCATTGAGACAATGCCTCTTCTTTGGTTATGCGACTAGGAAAAGTGATCCACAAAGAGATTAATGTGATGTTGTTGTTTCGCTTGGCCCAACTGCTGACACCCCGCCTGCCAGATGCTCTTGCTGTGAACCTTTCCTTTATATCTGTACCGAATTCGATTTCTATTAAGCTATTCTTTCTGGCTTGATCACAGACATTGGGACAAAGACAATTGGAATTACACCCTACAAGGAGCTGGTCCAAGCCTTCCTTTCGTGCTCGCTCTCGTTTGCTACTGACCCCAAGCAAGGTACTCTACGGTGGAGAGAATATCCCGGCGAACCATAAAGACAGGGAAGGGCTATTCTAGCTGAAGCTTTAGATTCCTCTGCGGATAATTTTTCTTCTGCCTATGAAATAGCATCCGTTTTGGAGTAATGGTAACGGAACTGTTCACAGGCCAGGCCTGTCGCCGATGCTTTCAATCTTCGTGTTCTCTTGTCCCCACAACAAGGAGATGAAAATCACTGGAATGAGGACCCAGCTCTACACTCCGCAGGCGCTAGCCAGGGAAATTTCCACTCTACGGGGAGTCTTTGAGGGGAGAAAGCCCTTCCGAATGAGAGAAGGATCCTGGCCTGGAAAGCTATCGCCCTTTCTCTTTTTTTAGAATGAGAAGTCGCACTTGGGTAGGCCAGAAGGGAGTATGCCACCAGTCGCCAAGGAAGAAAAGATCCGCTTATAACAAATACTGAACCCGAGACCAATGAAAGGAGAGCTTGCCACAATGCTATAAGGAACAAAGCAAACAAGCAAAGCAAGAGAGCCTTTTCCCGTTCTGAGAAGGTTTTCATACTCATTTATTTACAACATTAATTCAGAAGAGAGGTTGAGTCTTCAGTTCAGTGCATAACACTAATTTTTTTAAAGGGTTAGGTCAGGCTTTCTTTCCTTCCAGCTGTAACTCAATGTTGAGATTGAGATTCCTCCTTTTAAAAAAAAGTCGTTCTTTCCTCCACGAAGAAAATTCAAATGGAATTTAAAGGAAAATATTTGAATGCTTCTCAGTTAATTCAGATTTCTTTTTTATTTATATTTGCGCCAACACCTTACCATCTTTCTTTCAACAGATGAGAACACGTCCGCCAGCGGCAAGAGTTTGACTACAAACAAAAAGCAGGCGTGTTCTTACTATATGACTCTACCTTCACTCTTCCCTTAGCAGATGACACAGCGTGTGAGGATGCTTTTGAGCCAAAGGACTCCTTTTCTCTGGAGAAGGAAAAGGACACAGTGATGCAATTCCTAACCCATATCCAATACGCTCAACGGCCTTTTATTCGCTATCAGCACTATGCACTCTCTCTCACTTTCTCTCCCGCTCGGCGAGCGTCATACACCACGTCGATGCTTTCTTCCTAAAGATTGTTGGGACCAAGCTGTGCTCTTAGTGTGTGCTTGGGAAAAGGAAGACCAACTTAGGCTTAGGGGAGACACTCGAGGGATATATCATCCCGCGGAATAAAAGGGAAAAAGAGAAGTCCCTCTTTATTTGATTTGACCGAGCTGAAAAGCCGGGAGCTCGCTTGAGTTTTTCAGCTGGCTAAGATCCGCTCTTACACTTTCGAATTAGAAGCGCACAATCCATTTAGATTCGCTTTCCAGCGGCTATATAAAGGCATAACCAATATAGCACCGAAGCGAACAAGAAAGCAAGGCAAAGCTCTACCGCGAGGAGCAGAGCAGCGAACAAAGCAATAACGCAAAAGAACTCAGAAAGAAATAGCGCACTTAAGCGAGCAAGAGAAGAATTGGAAATAGGAATCTTTCAGGGAGCTTCCACCTATTACCCAGAACTCCGGGACACGTATGTAGATATCGCCAAAAGTTTTATTG
>CACTHL010000753.1:0-226659 GCA_902712375.1 Dioscorea dumetorum
TGTACATGAGCTTTTAGTAGAACCAACGTTTTTGAAAAAGAGTTGTTGTACCTCAAACTTGGAGTTTTTTAAATGAATTTTTGTATCATCATGGTTCTCGTTGTCATCATCATAAATATTTTTTTTAAAAATATTTTATGACTATGAATTCTTTTTTTCCGCATTTACATTATCAACGCATTATTTTTTAATTTTTATTTTTAAAAATTGGTAAATCCTAAATTTCATTAAAAAAAAATGACACATAAAAAAAAAATATATAACAACTTTAATGAAAATTACAAAGAAATAAATATGAGAAGGATGTCAGCTTGCACAACATTAGTTGAAAGGTCAAATAAATAAATAAATAAATATGTAAAAAGAAAACTTCTATATCAAATAACATGTGGTTTATCTAAAAATTATAAAAGGACTATTTACTTGGCAATAATAAAAACCATAATATTTTTATTTGAAGGTCAGATATACCATTCCAAACATAATCATTAAGTTTTATAAATTCATGTATTATTAAATAATTTTTATACTTTGATGGGTACCATTAATTATCATCAGTTAAAACTGAAAACATTATTTTGTAAAATTTAAAAATCCTTCTCACTTTCAAGTAAGCCATAACTAAGAAAGTGAAGCTAGAGGAATCCATTTAGCATGTCAAAAGAATCTTAAACTTCTTACCATTAATTAATGCATAGTGGTTTATATAATTAAAAAATAAAAATAAATAAACATTGCCTTCAGAGAAGCCCAACCACACTCGGCCCATGGGCTACTAATCGTGGGTTTCTTCGTACTGGGCCGAGAAGTAAGCGAAAACGGATTCGGGTCTATGTTAATTTTTACCCGACCCGTAATCACTGTTTTGCTTTTCAAATAAATAAATGAAGATCTAAACTGGCGAGGGTTTCAGGAAGGGTTTCATCGGCGAGAGGGAAGCGCAACCAAAACAAGCATTTTCCGAGCATCCTTGGCTCCATTTCCTCCGCCGCCGCCGCCATGCACGCCCCGGTCCTGGTTCTCAGTAAGCCACTTTCTTCTCCTCTTCTGAGTTTGTTCTTGATCTAGGGATTCTTTATTGTTTCTTTCTCTTCATACATTGGGATCAGATCGTGACGTTTTACTGATGGTCAGTGAGGATCAACTTGAAGTTTTTTTTATTGTTGAACTAGTTTGATCTTTTCTGTTGGCGTTTCATCACTGTCTGATGCATTGTGTTGATTTGATTGAGCAGAGGATTCTTTAAAGCGTGAATCTGGGAGCAAGGTGCAGCATGCCAACATCCAAGCTTCAAAGGTGGGCTCTTTGGCAATTGTTTTGGAAATTTTACTTGATTTCGATCTCTTATTCTATTTTTTTTTTTTTTTTTTGGTGAAATGTTTAGCTTAGTTTTTGCATTTAATTGTTTATGTTGCAGTATTGCGAATTAAACGGGGCTGTATGTGTCTATGTTTCTGAGTATTACAGTCGGATTGATTATTCACTTTCAATTTGATATTCAATCATTATCGTTCTTAAAATAGAACTTTGATTAGTTTTTCCTTTCTCAGGGTATTAAAAAAATGATTGTATTTTTATTATATTGTTATAGTCATAAGATTATATGGTTGCTTGCCAATAGTTGGGTCTGGGACTACATTTAGCATTTTATTTGTTTTTAATTTGTCTCAAATTGCACTATTCGCCAGGCTGTGGCTGATATTATCCGCACAACTTTGGGTCCTCGGTCCATGTTGAAGATGCTGCTTGATGCTGGTGGAGGTATGTTTGGTTTCTTATTCTTATTTTCTGGTGTCTTTTTTCATGATTTTTCAAAACCCAAGTTCAGTATTCACACTATTGTTTAGTATCAGGTTTTGGTGTGGCGCACATTATTTTTTTTCCTTTTCCTGTATTTTTTGTTGACATGATAAAATTTAATCTGCAGCATCATATTTTTCATGAACCAAGTATTTTTTAAATACAAATAATTCATTCATTTGACGTAAAGTTTTTGAACAAAATTTTAAATATTAATATCACCAGACATTGTGCTCTTTGTATCTTTGCACACTTGTATTGAAATTTTATGATTTGTTTGGTTGATAACTAGGACTAAGGAGTCAAATACCAGTAACTTTTTCTTGAGTGCAATAAGCTCAACATAGTTTTATGCTCCTTAATTTTCTTATAGGCATTCCCAAATACAATAGCACTATTATTTTTAGTATCTTGCTTTGGTGTCTTTCAACTTGTTTGTATTTTCCATTCTTCACTCTATGAATCATCTTTCTTTTAATAGGAATTGTGGTTACAAATGATGGAAATTGTATTCTTAGAGAGTTAGATCTTGCCCATCCAGCTGCCAAGGTATTATTCTAACCTCTTGTGCTATTGCGCCGTTTATGTTGGCCATTTGATTATACAATACTGCATTATGATTGCAATGTTTCACTCTCTTTTGTTATTCGGTATTGAGTTGTTGTTCCATCCCTTGCTTTCTAATTGCTTTATTGTTTTAACATTTTGAATTTGAGTTGGCAGTCAATGATTGAACTGAGCCGCACTCAAGATGAAGAAGTAGGAGATGGTACAACTTCCGTCATTGTTCTTGGTATGTTTTGTACTTGTGGCCTCACATCCTCTTTGGAGTATAGGTCGTCTTGTTGTAATATAGTCTTTTATAGAAGGCAGTAGCTATTTTCCGTAAATTTTATTTTAATGGAAATTCAAGAAACAAGGAAGTGCTAATGATGCCTATGTATATGTTACTTTTCTGAGTATGCTACTTATTGGTTGTGTGAATTTTGAAGCTGGTGAGATGCTTCATGTTGCTGAAGCCTTCATTGACAAAAATTACCATCCAACTGTTATCTGCAGAGGTAATTATTGATTGAATAAATAATATTCAACCTGTTAGTTGGAATATGCTTATAGTTTTTTTCCCATGTGGCCTCAGCATACAATAAAGCTCTTGAGGATGCCATTGCTGTACTAGACAAGATTGCTATGCTTGTTGATGTTAATGACCGTAAGTCTACTTGTTAATTTTTTAAATGTCTATTCAAACAAGGGCACTCAATTTCCATGGGAATGTACGTTTGATAGGTGCCACTATGTTGGGATTGATAAAAAGCTGCATTGGCACAAAGTTTACCGGACAATTTGGAGACTTAATTGCTGTGAGTGTTGTCTTATTAAATTCAGTATCTTAAGTTGGTTAAAGCCTGCTGCCTGCTGCTCATTCTGCTTTCTTTTTCTATTGAATATCAGCAACATTTAAACTATTATAGTAGCTTTTAAGCCTCTCCCGTCCCTTGGATATACTGTGACAGTTTTAATTCCTTTTCAGTTGAATATATTGTTGCAACTTTTAAATATTACAGTAGGCAATAGGCTTCAAGCCTCTTTCCCCTTTCCCTAATCCCTTTCATTTTCATCTATATATCAAGTTTCATATAAAAGCAATTCCTTGCTGGTCTTGTTGTAAATTGTCTTCAAGTTAGGTCTCTGACAAGTAGAGCTTCAGATCTTGTGAGCTTGGGCCTTTGTTTGTTATTATGTCAAACGCAATGGCTCTGAAAATTATAGATTCTGTTAGCTCTCTCATTTACTCCCCACTGGTTGTAATTTATACTGTTGAAGCCCTCTCACTTTTATTTTGATTAATTTCAGGATCTTGCTATCGATTCTACTACAATAGTAGGTGTGGACCTTGGCCAAGGGTTACGAGAAGTGGACATTAAGAAATATATCAAAGTGGAAAAGGTTCCTGGTGGCCAGTTGGAGGATTCCAAGGTTCTTAAAGGAGTCATGATCAATAAAGATGTCGTTGCCCCTGGTAAAATGAGAAGAAAGATACTGAACCCTCGAATCATTCTTCTTGATTGTCCTCTTGAGTATAAGAAGGGAGAGAATCAAACAAATGCTGAGTTAGTAAAGGAAGAGGATTGGTAAGAGTTTCTTCTGGATTTCCAAATAACCTGGTGAAACAGGAACTGGATTTCTCCCTCTTCTCTTCTTAAGTAAATTCATGTGCTCATATATCTTTATAGGCGCCTAAGATTTATTATGCACCTGGTCTTGGCAATTGTTTATTGTGCACCTGTATGTTTTACATTTTGCAAGATCCTTCATGTTGCACGAACATTGGTGTTATTGCTTTTATGTTAGATTTTGATGTCTCTTTTTCAAGTTTTCTTGGGAGTAGCTTTTTTGTTTCAATATAAATTCCTCTTTTTTTTTTTCTTTGGGTGGGGTCAAGCACTAACTAGTCTTTCCCTTTTACAGGGAAGTTCTATTGAAGATGGAGGAAGAATATATTGAGAACCTTTGTATGCAGATATTGAAGTTCAAACCTGACCTAGTTATAACTGAAAAAGGACTCAGTGATTTGGCATGCCATTATTTCAGCAAGGCGGGTGTTAGTGCTATCCGCAGATTAAGGAAGACTGACAATAACAGAATTGCTAAAGCATGTGGGGCTGTTGTGGTCAACAGGCCAGAGGAACTGCAGGAATCTGATGTTGGAACTGGAGCGGGGCTTTTTGAGATAAAGAAAATCGGAGATGAGTTTTTTGCATTTATTGTTGACTGCAAAGAACCGAAAGCCTGCACTGTTCTGTTGAGAGGTGCTAGCAAAGATCTTCTAAATGAAGTTGAAAGAAATTTGCAGGTAGGTCTCACATTACTTATGTTAGATATCCGACGGATGTGATAGACTAAAGCTAACTTTTTCACTTTCTTCTCAGGATGCAATGTTCGTAGCAAGAAACATATTGAAAAACCCAAAGCTTCTTCCGGGAGGTGGCGCTACTGAGTTGACGGTATCTGCAACACTAAAGCAAAAGAGTTCATCAATTGAAGGCATCGAAAAGGTAGAAATTAGTTCTTCAACCTCTATGCTATTGATAATTAATCTTGCAACCTTACGACTTGTTTCTTTGCTATTATCATAGTGGCCATATGAAGCTGCTGCTGTAGCTTTTGAGGCCATCCCCAGGACCTTGGCCCAGAATTGTGGAGTCAATGTGATCCGGACCATGACAGCTCTTCAAGGAAAGGCAAGAAGCAGGCCATTGCCCTTCCCTATTTTATTAATTGTTCATATTTATAATATTTTTTTTTTGTTGGCTAATCTGTTTGCGTCCTTTCTACAGCATGCAAATGGGGAAAATGCATGGGTTGGCATTGATGGGAACACTGGTGCTATCGCGGACATGAAAGAACAGAAGGTGGGCATCCGCCCTATTTCCTACAAGTCTTAATCCGTTTTGTTTCTAAACAGTTCTATTTCGCAGATATGGGATTCATACAGTGTGAAAGCACAAACATTCAAAACGGCCATCGAGGCTGCTTGCATGCTTCTGAGGATCGACGATATTGTTAGTGGCATAAAGAAGAAACAGGCTCCTGGAGCCGGCCCAACACCATCTAAACCCAAGATAGAGGAAGAAGGTGATGCCGACAATGAGCAGATGATCCCAGAGTAGAAGAAGGAAATATGGCGCAACTAATGTTTGTGGTTTGCATTGCACTCTTTCATAGAAAAGGATCTTCCAGGAAAATGGTTGAGAATTTTGTTCGGTTGTTAGGGTTTCTCATGCTAGGATTGTCGAGAGGTGCTTCATGTGTTGTCATTCTACCGCCATTTTTAATGTCCTGTTTGTTTGACTAGTGGAATCCTTCATTGTCACAGCTAACATTATTAAGTTTCACCTCACTCAAGCTATGAGATATTTACGTTTGTGGGTTTGGTAAATGAGGGCTATTATTTGGAAATCTTTTCAAAGATGTGTCCGTGTATTCATTTACAATATGTTCGTGTTTCTTAGATCTATTAATGAATTTGTATGGCAGTGCTGCCCATATGCCATGAAGGTGAGGTCAGTGTGACTGATGACCAGACAACAAGAATGGTCCCTTTTTTGGTGAATCCATTGAAAGTAGGTTGTGGTGGGACATTGGCCCACCATTCCATGCCTTTCCAAAACAAAGACCAGGCACCCTTCAGTATTGTGCATCATTTAAGCAATTGGTGGAACTCTACAAAACTCGGTAAATTTTAGTATCAGAAAGTCCACATCCTTTTCCATTATTCCTCATGATGTTTGCACTATTCCTCCAAATCGCCATTCCAAAGATTCATGACTTTTTGCCAGGCAGCAATAAAGATAAATATGAACCATGTTACTAAGTCCAACCCAACCGGTTGCATTGCATTGGGTCCCCTTGGAATGCCATTATATTCACCCATGCAAGAGGACATGATTGCAGCCATGGGATGGTTCAATTATGCCAGCCATGCCCCCACTTCTCTACTGTTATGACAACAGCCTAATTGTTTCATGTGTTGGCCTCTCTCTCCTGTCCAAACAAAACAATAATCTACTTGATCTTATACAGCAACAAAGTTTAAAATCTTAATAAATGGAACTATTCAAAGAAGTGCTTCAATTCTACCAGTACAGTACCGAGCTCAAAGCTGGAAATGTACATTTTGAAAGGGTCCTGGCTGGTCCTATAATATGATCAATAATGAAGATCAATTGTGAGTCATACAAAGGTCTCAGTTGGCTCATCCTTCTGTTTTCCCATCTTGCTTCTCCACCGTTGTAGGAACTTGGACACCTGTCCATAAGATTTGAATTGTAAAAATTGCAAATAAATGAATAAAAATAAAAATGAAAACATAGAAGATGAAGAGAGTTATTCCTCTGGCAATATTGCATAGTAAGAGAACTATTTATTAGTTTAGTTTGATTTTTAAAAATTTTCCAAAGGTGCATATATCAGAACTATTATAAGTCCATGTGATATATTTAACGATTTTAATAAATTTTTAGATGGTGGATAAGATTGTGGGTGTGAAGATAGATAACCCAAAAACAAACAAAATCCCCTCCGCCATACGTTGTATGATTCCCCGTAGAAGGCGGTAGAATGAGTGCCACGTGTCCGAGTCTGTTCAAGTTTGAGACCCACTATTAACCCGGAGTTATTTGGTCAAGATCATGTCCCGCTCTTCGCGTCCAAGTGCAAATCGCGTCAAGCCCAGGCCCCAGCCTTGTTTTGAAATTTAAATCAATTCTTCAGGTTCCTCTTCACCGCATGCTCTCCCTTGACTAAACTGCATCATCTACGTGGCATTCTCTCTCTGGAGGACTTTGTATCCCTCTCACTATTCCATGATTTCCAAGTATCAACTCTGACCTCGATTAATGTAATCTCGAGAAGTGCGATACTCCATTCCAAAAACTCCAACAGAGAGACAAAGAGAAGCATTTAATACCTTCCTCTCCGCCATTCTCCGAGCTCTTGCTCGCGCGCGCCGGAGCTCCAGATCGCTCAGCTCGTCGCCGGAGAGGATCCTGGATTTTGACCAGAAGATATGGAGAGGAATGGGTCGCGAGGCAGGGAGAGGAGTGGGTCGCGACGGGTGAGCGCTGGTGCTGCGAGGAAGGGGATCGCTTCTCCGGTGCCCAAGCTCATCGACCGTGGTCTCGATCGAGGTATAGGTGAAGGTTGTGAGCAATGCTGCTTGTTTGTTCTTTTATAATGGTTTTAATTAAGCTGTGTGATTCCTGTACGTTGATATCCTTCACTGTTACAATCTCTCCTGTTCTAGGGTTTGCAGCGGCGATGAGTAGCGGCTGTGAGCGAATTATAGGTTTTAGAGTTGAGTTTTTGGATGGTTTAAGTTTGCTTTGGACTTAATTTTTGGGTTTCAAGAATGCCCTGAGGAATCTTCGAGCTTCTTTGATAACTGTATTTATTTAGGAAAATTAGGTGTTTGGTCTGGAGAGTTGAGAGGGGTTTCTGTTGCATAAACAATTAGTTAGACAGATAATAAGTGCTCTTCTTATTGCTAGCATGATGTTTGGCTGGCGTGCTTTTCTTGTCTACGTTGCTAAAGTTTATATGACGTGCTATTTTTAATAATTCAACTTCACGTGCTGTTTCATTCTTGTTGTATATGTTGTAGCATTCTCGTTTTGACCTTGATATGTGTTTTTTTTTTTTTTAAACTCATTTAATTAGTGTGTTTCCCAGTAGTAAAATTCTTTTTTTTTTTTTTTTTTTTTTATCAACTCTATAAGATAGAGTTCTTGAGTGGAATTAACAGTTTATATGATTAGTGCTGTTCTGCAGTGTCTGAGATATTTTATGTTAACTCTTGGGTAGATCAGGTAATGCCCTGTTTTTCGACCTGACTATGCTGGCGTGGTGAATTATGCTTTCTATCCCAGTAGTAGATCGGTTTGGTTTACTGGGCGTTGGTGAGGATAAATTATCACTTGAAATTTTGTTATTTCTTCTGACTCATATACTATATTGCCTGAATGTTTTTGTTCGGTTAACATTTTTTGTGTATTCAATGCTTTTCTTTTCTTCTTGGTCATATCTTACTTTTCCATAGATCAAGTTATGTTCCTTCTTAACTAATCCTCTCCACTTAAAAAAAAAATGTCCATGGTTTTCTTTTTGGTATAATTATGTAGAACTCTGGAATTTTATTGTTCTTCCTCTAATCATTTAAGAGGATCATTTCAGGCAATTTTCTATTCAGGAAGGAACTTTATTCCTCAAAGATGGCAATTGATTCCAATTGTGTTGATGACTTTCCCAAAGGAAAAAATTCTGTAAGTATGCTTTTAAGCCTGTTGGGTTAAAATATTTCATAATGATTTCTAAAATTTTGATAGCTTACGTAATGATTTTGAGCATGGAACAATTGCGTTTGTGCCTTCATTAAGATATGATGTCTATTTTCAGTGTATTGGAATGATATTTTCATTATTCAAGTTATGGCCTGAATGAAGTTCTTGGAGTGATGATATATTTTGAATTGTTCGCATTATTGCTATAATAAGTATAACCTGAGCAAGGTCATCAACTTCACATTCTGGATATTGCTACAATGAGGCTGCATTACTTTCACAGTTTTTTCAGTTTTTGGTCTTTAGAGCTAATATTAACTTATATGTTTTCATTTGCTAGATTGGCCTTGGATATAGACAAAATCCTTGTAAGAAAGTCAGTGGAACACCAATTAAGACACTTATAAATGAAGAGATGTCAAAAGAATTGGAAACTAGACGGCCTGCGCCGAGTTTGGTTGCAAGATTAATGGGTCTCGACTCCTTGCCTTCTTCCAAGGTTGTCAATAATCCACGTGATGGGATGGAAAGTTGTTTTTCACATGGATCATCAGTGGGATATCAAGGGAAGCATGCATCCTGTGTACAGCATTTGTTTCAGAAGTCCATTGACGAGAATCAGGGTTTTAAGGATGTTTTTGAAATTGTTGAAATGAAGAAATCTGAAGAAAGCAAGAACCAGTCGGTTCAAAAGGTAATAGCAAGCTCACAAAGAAGTGAGACTGATGTTGCCTTCATAAGGCAGAAGTTTATGGATGCGAAGTGCCTCTCAACTAATGAATCACTTCAGAAGTCCAAAGAGTTTGATGATGCATTGGAAGTCTTAGATAGCAATACGGATCTTTTTATGAAATTCCTTCAAGAACCGAACTTTTTATTCTCTAAACATCAACAGGGCTTGAAGTGTGCTCCACCCCCTCCTCATGGCAGTCATATCACAATATTAAAATCAGCTAATGGAACTAGACACAGAAACAGCGAAGTACATCATGAATTAAGGAGAAATACTGAAAGATGCTGCCATATGCAGAAGGAAGGTACTGATTGCTTAAGGAGACCTGGTCCTGGTCTGATCAATCACTCTCTGAGAGAGCACAATTCTCCTCTTGCGCATAAGTTGTCCAAGCAAGACTTTGTGGGGAACAATGAAGTTTGCTCACATGCCACCAGGATTGTTGTTCTAAGACCGAGTCTTGAGATGACACAAAACAAAGCAAAAAACCTTCTTTTGCCAAGATCAACTGAAGATATTCAGTTTGGCTACAAAAGACAAAGGGAAACACGGAGGGTTGGTATCCAGGAATTACATGCAGAAGGAAGAGCCTGGCAAAAGTCATCTGATAATGTAGAAGTTATGGGTCATAGGACTAAGGGCTCAAGAGAAATTGCACGGGAGATTACAGAACAAATGAGGTACAGTATGAGTAATAGTCGCATGAATGTTGCAAACTCACAATCCAATTCAAATAACAGAGAGGCGAGGCCACACCGGAGATGTGAAGTAGTAGTTAAACCTGAGGCGTACCAGTGGAGTTCCAGTCACTTTCATTACATGGACAATGACACTGCAAGCACCTCCTCATCTAATTCAACTGAAACATCTGTGACCAGGGAGGCCAGGAAGCGTTTGTCTGAACGATGGAAAATAACTAAGCGATCTCAACAAGTGGGAATTATGGAAAAACCTCCTGGTACTTTGGGAGAAATGCTTTCTCTCCCTGACAGAGAAATGCCAATTAAACCTAGGTTCATTATTCAGAGAGATAAAAAGCTTGCCAAGTGTGAAGCGATTGAGAGAGAAGGTAACCCTTCTGGTATCAGCAGCAAAGATGGCTGGAAAGAAGGGTGCTCCAAAAAGTTAGAAAGGTCCATCTCTCTCCCAAATTCTACTGCTTTTGGAATTCCAAAACTGACTGCCACACACAAAGCTGCTAACCATTGTGGCTGCTCTATGCTTAAGGATGTGCTCAACCTAGAACCTGATGATTGTTCAGAAGAAAACAATAATCGGAGGATATTTTCTTCGCGTAGAGGCGTCAGAAATCGAAGAAATAAACCCCTTCAACTTGATTCTTTTGGAACGAAAAGTGTAGTACTGAAAAAAGAGATCCATGTAAACAAATTACCAAAAGATAATGTTGATACGACCCTTATTTCTGAACCCTTTGAAGACACAGTTCCTGACAAAGGACAGCTGGTTGATGATTTTCTTTCTCCTCTAGCAAATATATCTTCCTTGGTAGCCAGTGAAGAGTTGATGAATAAGCCAATTTCATGTGAAGTGCTTAAGGAAGATTTTTCCAGCCTTGATCAAAATGACATCAAGAAAGAGGTCTGTTTCCAGAGTCCATGAAAGTTTTTCCATACCATATGCTTAACATTTATGTGCAAGGAATTCATTATTAAGGAAACATGAAAATCTTGTATTACTTTGTCCCTTTCCTTTCTTATTCAATTAGTTATATGTTGTTATATGGGATATTTTCATTAGAATGCTATCATGATAGAGGTTTGTTTTAGAACCCCCGAGAATATTTAGTGGCGCATGCTAGCATTTCTGTCCAAGGAATGCTTAACCAAGGAATTATAACATCCTGTGATTAGCTAGACTCCTTCCTTTTCTTAGCTTATTGTTTGATTGAATTCCCTCCAATTGTCCTTTCTTTCATAATCTTCACCCTTAATTACATAAGGCATGTCATGAGTTCATAATTTGTTGCCGTGTATAATTCTGACCGGTGGCTGCCTGTTGCTCTTCTTATCCAATTCTCAGGCAAAAATACATTAGTAGTTTGCAGAACTTGTTTTAATTGGAAATAAGAAATAAATTTTCTATTACAACTGATAATTCTGATTAATCAGTAGCCTTTACTTATATCAAATAATGATATATTTCTTCAGGAAGCATCTTACCATCAAACAGAACCTGTTCTTCCTTCTGATCATAACTTAACTGAATTGGGCTCTCCTGTAAGCTCCAAGGAAGCTGAACAACCTAGTCCAGTCTCTGTTCTAGAGTGCCCATCTGAGGAGATATCCAGTTCTGGATGCTTTGAGGGTGTCAGCGCAGATCTTAAGGGTAAGTGAAACATCCATGCTATTGTCTTCTTTCTCACTGGTAACTCTACTCATATGTATGATTTTTAACATTCTTGATGTAGAGCTCCGAATGCAACTTCGACTTCTCAAGTTGGAGTCATCAAATGCTTATGCTGAGGAAATAGAGACAAATTTTAGTGACGCTGATGATGAGCAATGTCACCCTCTTACAGAGACGACGGAGATTTTGTTAACTTTCGAAGATGGAGATGACAGGGACTTCTCATACCTGCTCGATGTACTCAGTGATTTGGGTGTTCATGAAGCTGAATGGGATAGGCTATCTAATACATGTTATATGAGAGAATATCCAGTATGCTCGAATGTGTTTGAAAGCCTTGAGAAGAAGTACCACAATGTTAAGCCATGGTCAAGATCTGAAAGGAAGCTGCTGTTTGATCTTATAACTTTGGTTTTGGCCGAGATTGTCGAACAAGTCAAAAACCAACACTCATGGGTAAAGCCAAGGAGAGTAAGTGGACCTATGTGCTCCCCTGATTGTCTAGTTGAAAAGGTCTGGCAAATGGTGGTGAAGTGTCGAAAGGAATCAGATAGCAATGGAGACAAAGTTCTTGAACTGAAGTATTTAAATTTGGTAGAAGATGTTGATATCGTTGGGATAGAGATAGAAAGTATGTTAAAAGACGAACTTTTGGAAGAACTCGTCTCTGATTTAATTCTTGCAGGGTAGTTTCTAGCAAAAACTATTGCTAACAAGTTCGTCGATCCAGTTGTTGTGGATTCACTACTCCCAGTGGTCCTTTAACTGCATATAAAGCTCTTGCTTTTTCGATGGGCCATTGTTTCTAGTCGAGAGTTCTGGCAATATTTTGATTTCTGCGGCTGCGCATTATTGTATCATTGATGTGATACGTAAGGAAATATTGATCACTGAATGTGTAAGATCAAAGTGAAGCTTGCAAAATATATTGCTGTGAATATGCGTATCATTTTTTTTTCTTTCATCTGAAGTTTAAGGTTCAATGGTTTAGAAGGATGCTAGTTATGGATCTCATTAAATTCACTTTCTTATATATATATATATATATATATATATATAGTCATAAAACAATGCTCATGCTGAATCACTTGACCCCATGCCTGAAATATCAAATGAAGTTTATCCATACAACATAATGATTACCACCCTCATTCCCTCTGGACATTCCCTCTGGACCAGGCCTGATCCCACAAGCATGCCTTGTTCTCCATCATGATCCTCCTCTCTATCGCTTCTGCCTACCTAATTTCAAGAAACTTTTAAAAAAGAAAAGAAGAAGAAGAAGAAGAAGAAGACTCATTTTTTAAAACTATTTTTTTGCCCTTTCAACTTTACTTTAAATAAAAGGAAAAAAAAATTAATTTAATTACTTGCACTTACATTTTTGTCAAAAGGATTGGCCCAGCCAATGCTTACAAAAGAATACTTTTGCCTATCATGCAGTGCCAAACCAAACTCTAGCTTTTCTCTGGTCTCCATCAGTGGTTTAATATGGTGCTTAGAATGTGACTCTTCTGCTTCTTTATTAATCTTTTATTAATTTATTTTCTTTATCCTAAGTGGGTAGCTTGAGGAGATTAATCATGGCAGATGGTTGAGTCTTAATACTCCTAACTTGTTATAACATTAGATAATGCAAAGGATGATGTTTTTTTATATATAATTCAAGATTTGGAAGAGATACATGACAATGGACCGTTGGATTATATTTAATGTGAAGATATAGTTTGTTTCAAACCATTTTTTTTGAAAGGACAAAAAAAAAAAAAAAAAAAAAAAAAGGAAATAAGGGAGAATCTGATTCTTTTCTTTGCTTGTGGAGAGGAGAATCCAAGATAATGAAGAAAGTGGTGTCCTCTCTTCTCCTCATTTACCTTTTGCCATAAAAATAAAAGTATTCATTTTTTTTATTTAATTCAGCAAGTATATACATTTGAATTTTTTTCTTAATAAAAATAGGTAGACCACATTTTATTAAAAAAAATTAAAATAAATAACATGGATAAAAACAAGATAAGTGAAGTACAATTTTTTTTTTTTGTTTCTTTGAGAGGAACAAAGCCCTTAATAGGTCCTCTAAATTAAGGCGGTGACGTGCGCACATCTCGGATGTAGTATTTGGGACCCGGTGGACGCCGAGACCATTTATAGTTCGTACTTACGGCTCTCGGAGAGAATCCAAATGCAACTGATCCGAAAATTGTTGATCATAAAAAAACTAATCATAGATCACTAAAAATAAAAAATATTGTTACAAAACACCTGAAAAGACACTAAAGGAAAGAGAGATAATACTTTATATTTTTTGGATAAATGGTTTAATAATGTGCATTGATTCAATGTGAAATTTATTTGTTCTTGGATCTCATTGATTTTATGAGAGTCACATGCATGGTTCAAAAGTCTGAATAACATGAGAGAGTGAGGTAATTGGCAGGAAGACTCATCCTTTTTGGTGGATGTTCTAAAGAGGAGTAAGCAGCACATGATGGCCAAGCTCACACACTCAATGAACACATCAGCTAGGAAATGGTAAGAGCAGTGATGGGGCTTCAAAGGCCCTGCATGCTTCTTTTAAAGACTTCTAAATATGGTACGGTTCAAGACCAAAAGCCTTCTTCATCAGCACTCCTTGTTCTCACTTATCCGACATTTCGTCCTCCCTATTTAATCTTGTACTTTTCCTTAATAAATATTTTGTTCATTTATCGATGAAAATACCGATGACTGTTTGGTTTTATTGGCATCGAGTCTTCTGAGTAGAGTGTTTGCATTTTGTTGAAAAGTTCGTATTTGAACATCAGCTCATGTAAAATAAAGTATAAACGTTATTAAATTTGCGTTTGTGCTATTCATGTGTGTCAACACCTGATATATAGTTTGTCTATATTTATCAAAAAAAAAAATATCTTTGATATATATGTTTAAAGTTTAAATTTGACATAAACATAACTTGATTGAAAAATATTTAAAATCAACTAAACTAGCTGTAATAAAAAAAAGACATCATAATGTGACAGGTTGAAATTCATACTTCATATCTATATAAATAAAATCGGTAAAAATCAAAAAAAAAATTCTAAATATGTAAATAAATTATGTTTATTGAACAAGTTAAATTTTAGATTAAAATTTATATAATTTTATTTATAATTTAGTAATATTTGCTTTTCATATTGATTTGGAGTGTTTTAGGTCTTTTAATTTAATGTTTTAATGATTTCCTAATAATATTAGTGTTTTCTATAAAAAAAAAAAATAAATAACCCACAATTTTATTAAATAATAGTGTTGGTGTTCATCCAAGTTGCACATATAAATATACATTTGATTATATATATTAATGTAATGTGAGAGTACTTTAGTTTATAAACAATTGATTTGAATCCTTGAACTTTGAACTTAATAAAATATCAACTCTCTTGTCATAAACTAAAAATTTAAATTTGACACCAAGAAGCACACAAGCAAATTAAACCAATAAGAATGTTTTGTGAGCATACAAATTCCTCAAAAAACAAAACAAAGCACTGATCACAATGTATGCCATTGGTGATTCTCTTGAAAGATGAGCAAATTAAATTTTATTTTTTAAATTTTTAAGAATGAGTTAAAATAAAAAATTAAAACTTAGAACCAATTGATAAAGAGAAATGGCGCTGCTGTTGTGACATTTGTTTTTTTTTTTTTAATGAAATGTTGCTGCCGCTTGGCCGCTCCCACCGGCATTTTGTGTGTACCTAAAAGTGCCTCTTGTCCAAAGCAAAAACAAAGTACTTTATTGAATTCCCTGCCTCACCCTTCAAAGAATAACTTGGAATACTAAACAATTTCCCATCCAATTTATTATAACATAATATAAAATGCAAGTTAAACGGCTAAGCGGATATATTAATCAAATAAAACACATTCCTAATTAAATACTCTTGAGGATTCTAAATATGATTTAAATAAAAAATTAAATTAAATTATAACTTATGTTTCAATGTTTATGATTTTTTAGTTTATTGGCATCGAATTCTATACAATGTTTATATTTTACATGGGAGATTAGTTCATTGGATAACGCAAAGTAAAAATAGAAATGTATTTAGAGATTAATTTCACGTTTATAAATATCTTTAAATTGATTTATTCATATTTTTATTTTCCGAAAAACCCTCACTCTTACATACCACTTTAAAACTATATTTATATAAATATAATAATTTATTTGTTGGCTAACAAAGTTGGGTGTGTTTTTCGTGGCCCTCATATATCTTGAGAAGCTAATGATAAACGCATAATGTATAAAATTAGTCATGATAAACCCGAGGCCCAGTGCCATATAATCTTTAATATATATATATATATACACACCAAGCGCTAATCATCATCAAATACTGTAATTATCACTGATGCTTGTAAATAATATCAAATAACATGAATATCAACCATTGAATCAAGCATCATATAGTAACTCAATTAATCATACTCGCCCAACGTGACACCCATGCATAAGTAATGTGATGGGTTCACGCACTTGATCATCTTCTCTTTTTCCCCGCACTTTGCATTTGTCCCTCTCTTACTTTTCTGTTTATACAGAATGAATTGATTGTCTCAACATTTGTTATTATTTTTTTACAGTGGGTTTTAGTTAAAATCTACTTTAATATTTTTTATATCGAAATGGATGAAGTGAGTTTTTTATAAAGCCTGTGACACTTTTTAAACCGAAATAAACATCAAAAGTAAAAAAATAAGCACTTCACGTAAGAAACACTTCCTGCAAAATAAATAAAGAAAGTGAGGGAAGTTATGTCACTTCCACCACTTTTCACCATTTCAGTAAAGTGTCACTTTCCTTAATTCCTGACTTCCTCTCACTCACACTAAAATCAATCTCCCTTGATTTCATTCATATGAAAAACAAATTAATACAATAAATAGAAAACAACATCTGACCTCACTCACAAACCTCTCCACTTTAAAAGCATAGCAAAGGCCTCTCTCAAGTGGCATGGTTCCTATCATCACCACCATCATCATCATCATCACTTGAAGCTCTTCTTCTTCCCCATGGCCTCTCTCATCTTCAAAGAACTCAAAGGAGTGAGCTTCTCTTGCGCCTCTCCCACCTCCACCGCCATTTGCACAAACTTCGACCACCGTTCGATGGTTCGCTCCAGCAGCGGCCGAGCCATTGATCGCCACAGCCCTCATCTTAAAGACTATAGAAGATCCAAATCTATCCCCCAATTATACCAATCATCATCATCATCACCATCATCACCATCATCAAAACCAAGACCTTCTTCTTCTCATAACCAAAAGAAGCAAACCAGTTTGATTAGCCCACCTGGTTCCTCTCGCTATCTTTTGGATGACAAAGCCTTCTTTGATGCCTTCCCTGATTCTGGTCCTCCTCCTTTGAGACCTTCTCTTCTTAGACCTTCATCTTCTTCTTCTAGACACCAATATCAGGTTCTTTGTTTATATATATATATATTTATATTTATATTTATTATGTGTGTGTATGTTTTGGTTATTTAAATGATATTATTAATTGTTAGGAGGTGGTGTTGAGGGTGTCTTTGCATTGCAAAGGATGTGAAGGAAAAGTTAGAAGGCATATATCCAAGATGGAAGGTAAGTACTATGTATAATGTATATGGATTATTATTACTATTAGTATTTAATTAATTATGAATTTGTATTTGATTAATTTGGTAAATATGGATTTGAATATATATTTATATATATTTGGATGTAGGGGTGAGATCATTTAGGATAGATTTGGCGGAGAAGAAAGTGACGGTGATCGGAGATGTAACTCCGTTAGGAGTATTGAACAGTGTTTCTAAGGTTAAGAATGCACAGTTCTGGCCTTCAGGAACTACAATATCACCAGCAAGAGCATCAGCTTCATTTTGAGTCATGTATGTTATAATATGATGTTGTTTTGAGTGTTTTATTTTATTTTATGTAAAATAAAAAAAAAAAAGAACAAAAAAAAGATGGAGATGTGGATCTTTGTTGGGTTGGTGATGTTTTTTTTTTTAATGTTTATTGTTGAATGGAAATTAAGATGATGGGAAGAAGAGAGAGTGTTTTTATGGGTGATCACAACTCCCAACTGTTTGTGTTGAATGAGCTTTAACTCTATCCTTTTCTTTCTCTTTTTCTATCAGACATTTAAACTTAGACTCTGATTTTTAGAATACCTAGTTATATATATATATATATATATATATATATATATGAACATTCAGGAGTGGACCTCTTTCTTTTTAGTATATTCATGTGATGTGAGGAATCCAAAGATATATCCACTGTATATATGAGAAAAATGATTAATAATATATCATTATAATCATAGAATACAAAGTTGAAGAATGAAGAAAAAGTTAGAAGACTAGACATATATAGAAGTGGGATTGGGAGAAGTGTAGAGTTATTATATTAATTTATTATAAATCTGTTAATATTAAAAAGGTTAATTTTTCAGATAAAAAAAAAACTAAGCATGGTTATCCTAGGTTTGTCTTTGATCTCAATTTAAAGACAAAAGGATAAGAAGGATCAATAAGAATGAAGTATAATGGGAAAGCTTTGAGGAATGAGATTAAGTTAATGAGAAAACCATCAGCCTATGCTTAAGGTTCAAAAGCTAAGTATTATTACCTTTGAATAATCATATAGGTTGGAAAGACAAGCATAATGAGATATCATGTTCAGAAATCAAGGAAGACTAACTAACAAACTTGCAATATATTTAACATGTTTGGTTGTCAGGAGTAGATTGGAGGAGGAATGGATTGGGAGTGACATGAGGGGTAGTGGAGTAGGAGTGAGAATGAAGAATGTGTTTGGTTGGTAAGGTTCGGGGAGAGTAATTATTGGGAATGAGAAAAAGTAAAAAAAGTAAATTTGATAAAATGACACTTATGCCCCTTATGCAATTAAGGGGTTGTTTGGTTATTTCAATAATTTCTTTGTGGTATTTTTTAGACCATTTTTTTTTAAATTATTATTTAAATATGAAACATTATTTGAAATTAGAATTATTATTGGTAATTATTAAAATGGAATTATTTTAAATTATTATTGAAATAATTACAAAAACAAATATGTTGTTAAAGTGTAAATAACCACTAATTAAAAACATAAATGTAATTAAAAACATTTAAGGGATTAAAATGAAAATTTATAAAAATAATATAAAAAATAAAAACACGTAATAATATAAAATTGATTCAAAGGGCATTTTGGTCTTTTTCATATTCCGGATTGGGCCAATCCGCCCAATTGGTGGTGATTGTCAATACCTCACACACTCCTCTCCCACTCCCACTGATGCATACCCAAACAAGATATTATACCCAATCCCCCCTCACTCCCACTCCACTCCTGACAACCAAACATGAACTTCATTCCCACTCTAAGCCAATTGCTATTAAAAATAAACCATATGATAATACATAATATATTAATTAATAAAAATAGAAATTAACAACTGACCGCATAGCGCAGTGGATTAGCGCGTCTGACTTCGGATCAGAAGGTCGTGGGTTCGACTCCCACTGTGGTCGAATGGGGTGATTTATGTACTTTTAAATTAAAAAATTTTAAAATAGTTCAAAATTTGCTTTTTATTTTAAAAAAAAAAAAACGAAATCTATCTCTTATCCATTTGCTTTTTTTTTTTTAAGAACAAAATCTATCTCTTACCCAATTTATTTCTACTAACCAAATGTTATTGATACAGATTTTTTATATGGAATATTCATTTTTTGAAAGATCCAAGATAAGCGTTTAAATTATTTTATAAAAAACCTTATCTTTTATCTTTCTCTTTCTGCTTTTTTAATTTTTCAACTCGTCCATCCACACAAGGGCAAAAGGGAGATGCACAGATAAAGACCCACATTACCTAGAAAAAAAAAAAAGGAGAAATACGAACACAATCAAAATATTTTTTAAAATATAAAATATTATATTTGTTTCCTTTAATATGAGTATCCATAAAAAACCTAACTCCACTTTCTTCCATCCCAGCTGAAGAATATAGCTTCCATCAAAGATCATATAAATTCTAGTGCAAAATAATTCAGCTGTCCTTAATGGTAAATTACACCCGAAAATACATATAAGAAAACTATAAATGCTAATCATCCCGTTAGAAAACCCCTAATCCATTTGGTATCCATACACAGAAGTAAGTGAATCCATTATTTCTACAGATCATTAGAGAAAACATTAGGCAATTATCATCTGGTGTCTGTATGTCAAAGTCCACAACTGACAGTCATATGAACCGAACCAACTCGCCAAAATTTCCCATTTTGCATGTCTTCAAAATGATAAATCAAATAGAAGAATGAACCCCAAGGTAAAATCAAAGATTTCAAAGTCCAAACGCAAATCATCCGGATGATAAAAACAATGTCAAAACCTTATATACCAGTTTCTGGGACAACACTAAATCTAAGAATGCAATAACTCTAAGCCCTGAAGGCATATTTCCTCATTGGAGAATGCATCAAAGGTGCACCTCAGTCCTTAAGGAGGCATGACATCAACCCAAATTTGATTATGTTTTTTATTTTCAGTTTAACTTCTAATCTTATCCGATTGAAAATAAAAAAGGGCCACATACAATCAAAGCCATTTAAAATTAGGGCAACCAACCACACTCACTGACTCACAGCCAAGCAGAATTCGAAAAATAATACTTCAGCTCTCCTCTTTGAGTTATTCTCTGCTGTTTGGTTGTACAATGTTAATTGCTAGTTTTTATTATACAAGTTAGGACTTGAACTCGATGCTTGCATTACATCATGTTATTGCATTTTGTATTGAACTTTTGAAAATTATTCTTCATGTTATTATGTATGTTTTTTTATGTCTTCTGTGATTTAAATCTTTAGGACTATCTAAAATTTTAAATCATATAACATTACAACTATTTTTCAATTTTCTTTGGTGGTGTGCGTCTCGATGCTGTGTCTTCAAAGATTTCTGTATACCAGTGAATTATGTCTTACATACATACGTAACATGAAACAAAGGAAATATCTGTCTAATGAAATTATGAAACTCAAACAATCGAAGCATGTTATCTCCAATTGTTACAAGTGACAAACCACACTCAAACGGTTAAATTAACAGTAAAAGCATGATAAACTATTTCTGAATAAAATCATGTCATAACAAGTAACTAAAACAGTCTCACCCAATGTTCTGGGCACACAATTCCCCTGATTTCTTATCGGTTATAGTTTAAAGTTTGACAAGTGAAATTCATTGATCTAAACAATAAACAAGGGATTTTCATTGAAACACTTGTTACTGCAGCTCTTTGGACTTTCATTTGCTCTTTAGGAACAATCAAGATGTTCTATCTCCCTATTCCATTATATCCAACAAGAAATCTAATTGTCAAAGCAAGGGCCATTTTAACAAGCAGTGTGTTATGGATTCCCACCTTCAAATTGTCAATACAACCTTCAACATGGAGAGCATTCCCATCCCCAACCAAGACTTTAATTGGGTTGGATGGCAGTATGTCCAACTGGAGAAATTTCGCAAGTCTCGGTTGGATAAAATTATCATCACTACCCCCATCCAGTAAGATGTTAACTGGATGACCTTGAATAGACCCAATGAACCTCATAGTGCCTGATAAGGAAGAACTGTTCATCGCATTAAGTGACAGTTTGGGAATTGGTTCTTCTTCTGTAGAGCTGGGCTCCTCTACTTCACCCACCAATTCACTTTCTTGTGGAACTTCAGACTCAGTGACATCCTCCTCCCTTTGTATTAATAACAATCTCTTGGTGGTACATTTGTGACCGGGAAAATATTTATCATCACAGTTAAAACACAGTCCTTTGGCTTTTCGAAGCTGCATTTCATTGAAACTAATTTTTTTATACTGAGGACCAGAAGGAAGCACAGCAGGGTTTGGAGGAGGCAATGGTTTGGCTTGATGTGGAGTAAACTTGTTAGATAATGGTGTGTGTGAGATATCAGGAGGGAATTGAGGCTTTTTGTAGCGCTGCTTAGGCACAGGAATGTATCGATCTTCATACAATCTCGCCAATGCTGCTGCCTTAGGGATAGTGTCTGGCTTCCAGGGAATAATGTCTCGCTGAAGTTCCTTATGTAATCTGCTAATAAAGCACGCTAGAAGCTCTTTGGGTGCTACACCTTCTACTCTGTTAGCTAGTGTAGTGAAAGTGGAATAGTAATTATTCACAGAATCTGTCTGGGTGAGCTTGAACAAAGAATACTCAAGAGTCTCCAATACAGAAGGACCATAATCATCCAATAAGGCTTGCACTAAAGCTGCCCAAGAAATAATGGTGCCATTTTTCAACAACATCTGAAACCAAGGTACCACCGGTCCCTCAAAATGAATAGATGCTATATCAAGACGATAAGAGTCTGAGATCTCATAGTATTTGAAAAATTGCTCAGCTTTGAAGATCCATTGAAGGACATCATTTCCACCTTCAAATCGAGGAAAATCCACCTGAACAGATCTGGTTTGGAATGGAAATAACCTTCTATCCTCTTGGTTATCAATCAAGGGTGTGTGAGAAGACTCACCAACATCCATCGATTTTTGCAGCTGTAAATTTTCTAGACATTTTGAGATATTGTGAATGGATTGCTCCAATAATTTCACCCGATCATCACCTTGGTCCATTGCGGCCATCAACCTTTCTTCCCTTTGCTCCATAACAGCAAACATCGTATCGATTTTGACAACTAAATCCTTCAATCTAGTATTTTCAGCCATGGTATGTGAGACTCAACGAAAGCACCAAAATATGTTATGGATTGCAAGCAACTGAGAGTCACAACTATAAAACCTTGATTAGAAATCTCCCCAGAGAACTGAAAGATTGTCAACGGTCTTCAAATACACATGCATTTACCCCTAAATCAACATATAATAGTAAAGAGTCTTAACAAATAGAAATATAAAGTTCAAGTTCACAGACAATTAGATCCCACGAAAAGTATTCCAACAAAAACAGTAAGATACTCGGAAACAGATTCACTCCCGTTGCCGGTGGCCGGAGATGAGCGCTGGAGCACCAAGAACTAGGCCTCAACTCTTCTCAAACCTTCTCTGCCTCTCATCCCAGCCCCCCACCTCCTCTTTATTCTTTCAGTAGCTTCTAACGGCCTCCCCTGTCGTCACGTGCCTCCTCTGCTGTCCCTTTCCACGCTGGCAACCCCCAACGGCCTCATGTTTTCCTGCCCTTTGATTCGCCACCCTGTCAAAGCCTGACCAAATCTCTGAGGCGCGTGCTCTCCCAACGTCTTCTTGTACTTTTTCGCCCCGTCAACATTCCACCTGTCATTACACAGTGACCCTACACTATCAAAGAAATATTTTCTATCTAACAACTATGAGTTTTGAGCAGTAGATAGCATTCCCTTGACAAACAAATACTTCACCAAAAACAACTACTCTACCAGTGTTAGAAGAGGATAAATTGAACATACATAAATAAGCAGTTTCATCTCAAACTGTTATCCAAAACAATTATACAGTCAGGATCTTATGAACAAAGCAACAATAGACAACATGAATCAATTAAACATTCAGATAACAAATTTCAAGCATTTTATTAGCCATATAACTTCTAAAAAAAAATGCAAGACTATGTGGCCAACTAATATTGAAGTTGTCACAATTTCTTTTCTAAAATTAAGAACATGTAACTTCCCAAATAAGTTCAAGCAATCAATGAAGCAAACAAATACCAATTTTTTTACAAACCTACAAACAAAGCAATATCAATAGATTATCAAGAACATTTTTTTCTGTCTTTTTTTCAAAGGCTTAAATACTAATTTTAGAATGCAAAGAAAAAAAAAACAGAGAATGAATAGGGGACCTGGTGCTTGGTAAGCCAGCGTTTAATGGAGCGGGTTTTCTTGGGGCAGAGATCAAGGGGAAGGAGCTTCTTCTTCTTCTTGTAGACCTCCCTCAAGGCCGCCTTCTGCTTCTGCGAAATAACAGTTAGCACTTGAGCTATGGACAAAAACAAACTGAAGCATTTCATCAAACACATGATGGATTAGCATCAATAGATGAAAAAAGCCGGCAATCTCAGAGTATAGAAAGGCGTACGTCTTAGAAAGCTTATTTGGGGCGCCGCCCGTGACCTTGGCGACCCGGAGGAGGAGGGCTCCGTCTTGAGCTCCTTCAGTTGATTCAAAAGGTCGGCCTTCGGCTTCTCACGCAATTCATGGACCTTGATTCTCGCTGCAAAATGGAAGAGATACAAAGAGATGAGGGAAAGTGTTGTGAAATAAAGGAAACGGGTAAAGTAGAGTCAAGACAAAAATATATAAAAATAATAATATAAAAAAGAAAAATATAAATTTTATGTAAAATACTCTCCAAACTAAATTAGGTAAAAAATCACTGGCAGATAAAAAAATTTACTAAGTGAAAAAAAAATTAAAAGTTACACTTTATTTATAAGATGAAAATAATTTTTTTATAAAATAAAAGATAAAATACTAACTTTTTTTTTTTTTTCTATTCTATTCTTTTCTTCTCACTTGATTAGTAGTGAAAAATCCTTCATCCATCATCTCTATTTATAGGAAGGGGAGAGAGATAATTAACCATAATTTTCACCACCTAATCTTTCTATTTTTTAGGTTTATAATAGTTTGGTTGGTGAGCAACCTATTTTTGATTAACAGAAAGGGTAAGGCTTGGATCTGGAGGTGAACTGAGTTATTGAGAAATAGATTGCCAATTTATATACTTATATCCGTGTGTTTTGGGAGGGTTTAAAATTTTTTGTTTTAACTAATATTGATTTAGAAAATTTATTTCAAGTTTATTTTAATGATAAACACATACAAACTTTTGTGATAAGAAATTTAATGGTGTCACTGTAACAAAAGTCTTGCTGTAAAATATTTTTATCTCATGAGAAGAGCTAAGTATTCAGTTGGTTTCCTATGTTTTAAATAATAATAATAATACAAAAAATGTAACTTTTATGTAAACACTTTTACTAAATTTAAAAATGAAGATCAAATTTTGAAGTGCTGAGACCACTATCAAATTTTCTTCTTTTGCTTGTTGCATGCATGCTGATGTTGAAAATCTGGATTTTAGAAGAGATTTCACAATTTAATATTAATTGATTTTTTTAATGGTATCATTGTTGAGTTTATTTCACATTAATAAAAGCATTTCTCATCTATTTAAAAAAACTTTTAATGATCTATAGAAATTAAATATTAAAAAATAAAATAAACAATTTTCTTGTTTAACAGTAAGAAGGGAGTTCAAGTCTCGCTCATAGGATAAATAACATATATATATATATTGTTGGGTCCAGTCCATTCGGTGGGTTATAATAAAACTAGGCTCCAAAGGCCAAGTTAAAAAAAAAAAGGATCTATGTCAATGAAGAGGAAAAGAAGAGAGAAGGTGTGTAGTACAAGAGTGTGACCAAGAGAGAAAAGAGAAGGTAAGAGGTTGAGCTAAGGCAAGACAATCGGATGGCGATACGGCGTCGGATCTCACTCAAATTCCGAGTGAAGAATCATTGTAAGAAGCTCTTCCTATTGATTAGGTTTGATCTTTTCTTTGATTCCTATTTAGTGTGTTATCCATCCTTTATGATGACGATGTTTGATGAATGTTGATACCATTGGGCATGTGTGCATCTAGTTTAATTTAGACAAGCTTTTTAATCCTTCATTGATATAGTGAAAATAATTCCAAGTGTCTCTGAGGAGTCCCGTGATTTTTCCTTTGCTTCGAAGGGTTTTTCACGCTAAATTGTGAATATTGCTTGTTATTGTTTGACAATTTTATTGTGTTGATTAGTTCTCAAATTTGTACTCAAAGGGGGGAAGACTTGATCATCAAAAATTCAGAAACAAAGTCTTGCAAGACCGTGCTTAATTCTGCACGTCCATGCTACAGCCAGTGAGGTCATGCTTCAACCCATACAGTTTGCAGGTTTCTGAATTTTTTTTAGTGCTACAGTACTTTGCTACCGCTACAGTTACCATGTTTAAGCTACCACGCTTCAACACGTGCAGTTTGCAGGTTTCTATATTTTAGAGTGTTATATTGCTTGTGCTACAGTGCAAGCGCTACAATACTGCTACGGTATTTTCAGAAAAATTATCGTTTGGTCCCAGGTCCCTCCCCAACATATATATATATATATATAATTTAAAAAAACATTATTGGCAATTATCATCAGATTCCAAAATAGGAACAGAAATCTTATTCGTTTCATAACTTGCAAGTCAAGCTGATTCTTCTCTCTAACGCGCCCGGGGGCTCACCTTAGAAGAACCGTGACCCAAACCCGTTAAATTCTCAAAAAGACCCGAAACCCGAATCCGCACATCATCAGGCGAATATCTAACCACATTCATAGCGGATTCCCGCCGCATATCGCAGCACTTGTCATAAAGGATCCGATAACCCGGAACGATCGAACTCACAATCGAGGCCCTCAACTCCTCTCTCAACTCCGCATCCGCAATCACGCACTCTCCTTGCGATCTCATCGCCTCCTCAAACGCCACGTTAAAAGCCCTAACCTTCTCCCTCGCCTCTCCGGCCCCCGCGACGTCCTTGGCCTCCGCCGCCATCGCCGCTACTCTCCCCCATGCGGCCCTCTGGTAGTTCCCTGCGTGTTGTCTCGCCGTCGCTGCTTGCCGCGCCACCCATTCCTCCCCCAGGATGAACCCTAGCTTGCTTTCCTTTACCTTCCGGCTGATGAACCAGAGATTGTTTGCGAGAAACAGGTATGACATTGATTCTTCCTTGTATATCCCCGCCTTGGAATCCAGTTTGCAGATCAGCACCAAAAGCAGCCTGGCCAATCTCGCTGCCATTGTTGATCGGATTCCCTCCTCCGATGAGAAAGATGCCGTTGATGGCGATGATACCGTTCCATTGGAGCAGAAGTGTGGAAGAGAGGTCTGCGTCTGGAGAGCCCCTTCCTCGAGGATCTCGGCGAGCGGTTCTTCGTAATCGGCGAGGGAAGTGATGTAGATCGTCGCGTAGCTGCTTAGCGGGTGGATCCCAGCTCCTGGAGGTGGGATCTTGGATGCGTCCTTCTGGATCGCTGCCTCGAAGTCGTTGAGTGTTGACCTCGCGGTTTCACTGAGTTTTTGGAGTGATGTTATGGCTTGGGATCGCACGGCGGCGGTTGATTCGAAGGAGAAAATTGTGGCGATCTCCGAGCAGAGATTTGAGATCGTGTCATAGAGTTCCAACATTCGGAACAACTTCTCTGGTGATCGCTTCGTCCTCGTCACTGATTCAGCAAATCCGAGGAACTGGACGGCGGCGTCTCTCGCGACATCGGCGAAGCACGACTCACAGATAGCATCAGACCCTGCGAAGACGTGGTCGCAGAGGATCCGCTCGCCGGAGAAGAGTGTTTTGACAGCTACCTTGGCCGCCGAGGTCCAGCTTCTGATCTTGAGGTCCAGAGCCTCCCATTCGAGCTTCTGGATTTGATTAGGAGCATGGTTTTCAAATCCAAGCCGGTAGAGGCTCTCATCAACAATGGATTTCCTTATGACTCTGTAGATCTGAACGCACTCCTTGCCATACCCGGCGGAGATCATCGCGTCAGCTATCTCACGGAGATCCGTCATGACGATTGCCGAAGTGCTCTCAACCTCACTGATGAAATCCCCTGCGGCACGGATCTCCTCATCGGCGTCATCGCCGCCATCAGAGGTCACAGAGACCGAGGTGTTAGACGAGTGGGTAGAGATTGATTCAGGGTTGAGGCGGTCGCGGTTTGCGGAGAGGATTTGGTAGAACTCGCGCTCGAGACGGCGCATAGCGGTTTGCATGAGCGTTTGGGCGCGCGCGAGGGAGTGGGAGCGAGAGTTGGAGGCGCTGCCGTGCTCGCTCGAGACGAAGAAGAGCATAGCGGCCTGGAGCTCGGCAACTGTGCGGATGAACTGGTGCGCCTCAGCGCGATCGTCGCTGAAAAGCCAGGTAATTTTAGCGTAGGAACTCGTGTTGTCGTCCCACTTGAGGACGATGGGCTCGGCTGCGTTGATGTTCTCCTCCATTACCGCGGCCGAGACGCTCTGCTCCGTTGGCAAGTCATCGTGATGATGACGATGATGATGGCGGTGATAATGGGGGTGGAGATGGGATAGTATGGTCTTGATGCCATGGCGATGATGATGGTGATGGTGATCATCACCATGGGCATGATCATGGTTGTGGTTGTGGTTGTGATCGTGATGATCATGGCTATGGTCGTGGCGTTGAAGTATCATGTTTAAGAAGCTATGATGGTGGTGATGATCATGATGTGAATCATGATGATCATCATCATGGTTGCTATGGTCATGGGAGAGGATGTTTAGAACGCCTTTTTTAGTCATTTAGGTAGTTAAAGATCAAGCAGAAGAGTTTAGACTGGTTCTGGTGATAGAGTGGAGTGGAGACTGAGGCTGATATATATAAATTGGAGAGGCGGGAAGAGGCGCATTTGCATGAGTAGGGATTGGTGTGAGCTGTGGTGTTGGTCAACTTATAAGTCTCTTATTTTTGGCAGGGAATCATATCTGACAATTAAATATACTTTTAATATTACATTATTATCTATATGGCAGGGTAGAAAGCTCATCTTTTCAAATTTACACGGGAAAATGAATTTATATCTCTTGGTGGAATCAAAAGATTGGTGATTGGTAATTAAATATCATTGGACTTCAAAATATAGAAAAATTTACGAAGTGGTATGCCGGCGTGTTAGATACGTCCAGCGTGTCCTGTGTGCCTAGTCAAATATTGCATCATGCACTTGATATAATCGCAAAGGCACAGTAACATCAGTTTAGATTTCCAAGGTTTAAATGAAAAATACCACTTTGAGGGAAAAACAGTATTTTATTAAACCCAAGCCAGTCAAGAGTGGAAGGTTCGAATCCTTCCTTTATCATGTTTTTTCTAAAAGAAATTCTAAAAGTTACAAGTGTTCATTTTGCCCTTGAATGCCCATTTGCATGGCCTTTTGAGCAGCCTTTAAAAATATTTTTTGAAGCACTCACATTGGTCAAATTGATTGATTTTTTTAGGAAATTTTCCTATCTATTTGTTATATAGGTTAAAAAAAAATATATGACTCTGTATTTACGGAACAGCTTAAGACAACTTAAAAATTTTATACTGGTTAGTGCATTACTATTTCTTGGATGCCATTTTTAGCAAAACGGTTCTATCTTCAGCCGTTTTCAAACTCGGGCTTTGATTTTGAATAAGACCTGCTTATTATGCATGCATATAAATATATACTTTGCAGAGTTCTAATATGATAAAAAGATCTACATGCATGAGCATATATCGGTAGTGTGACATGAGATAGAAAGTACCTGATTTTCTATGTGTAAGTTTGTTAGTGGGTGGCGAGAGGCGAAATATATTATTTTATTATATTTTATTTTGTAATTTCGGAGGACGTCCAAGTCTTTGGGAGATGGATGCGAATGTGCCTCTCGCGGTCAGACTTGACGGCGGGCATTCACTGGGGGAGTATGGACCACGTAGCTGTTTTAAACCATGTTAATGTGCTTGCTTGTTGCTACCGGTCGACCCGGTCAACAGCCGGATAATATATATATTATATATATATATATATAATTTTTATTTTATACCAGGAAAGTAAAATAATCCGATTCAAGGTCTTTGCAGTATAAAATAGTTTAGATGAAGCGTATTCATTGGTTGTAATTTATTTGATGCGTATCACGTTAATAGTAAAATATTAAGTATTAGTTAGAGAAGCTGATTAGATTTACCGTTTGTTTAAGATTTGATAAAAGAACAAGTTAATTATGAAGTAATTTTCCTTACCAAATAAGCGTTCCATTTTTCAAAGTGATAACCAGATGCTTAAAGAGGACAAACAAACCCATGGCATGGGTCTTTGTCATGTTGGCAACTTATCTGCCAATACCGTTTGCTCTGGGGATTGAATTGTCATCTGGGGGAAAGTGGGCACTATGGACAGTAGAAGCTTCTGAGAGAAGTGGAGTCAAGATGTTCGTGTCGTTTTGGTTCGTGGTATTCAATTTTTAGATTGGGATTGAGATTTGAAAGAAGTGTATATAACAACGTGATAAAAATAAATTGAACCACCTAATATTATTTCACTTTCTTGTATTATGTTTTTGATGTTAAGTATGTATTACAATATAATGAAAATGAATCTGGAACTTTATCTTTTCAATGTCATGAACTGCATTTTCAATTTCTTCGTAAGATGCATTTAGTATGATTATAACGTAGAGAATGGGTCATGATGGATTGTTGCAATAGGAGTCATGTGTGCTGAGCTTTATTGTTTCACTATCATGAACTACATTTTCAATGCATTTGTGCAATGTATTTTGTTGGATTAGTCTTTTTAGTTGTGCAAATTTTTATAGGTTAGGATTTCCCTGAATAGTGAATGGGCCCGGATGGTCATGTTTTCTATCGTCACAGGTATTATTAATTTTGTCACTAACTTAATGGAAAGCCCGGGCTAGTCAAAGGGTCTGCTTGCTCACGCTGCTCTAAGTCATATGACATTATTGGTTAGATTTAGAAACTTGGTCCAGGAGGCTTAGTCCAATTATACCGTTTCCTTCACGAAATTACCTTGGAATACACATCCTTCTAGGAGTTCTTTCTTTGATATTATTATTATTATTATTATTATTATTATTATTATTATTATTATTATTAATGAAATTATACAATGCTGGAACCTTGAGAATGAACAGGAATCAATTTCGCAATTATCTCGCTGAGAGTATGTTTAGGTTTGTTTTGAACGGACGTCTTGTTCTTTGCAATGTGTAGTCTATGTTTTTTTTTTCTTTTTAATCTCTATTTTTAAAATATCTTTATGTTGGCCGTGTACCATATGACAGGAGCGGACGTTGATTATTTTGAATTACACATAAAAAAAAAACTCAAAGAATATTTTAAACAATACACAGATTACGTGGACCAGAGATCCGCTTTGTGTTGAATGGGGTGAAATCTTACCCGAATTCTCTACTTAAAAAATCTTTAGGATTACTTATAATCAAAAGCCCTATTAATGGCTAAATAAATACAAGGTTTGAGGTTCCTGGAATTTAAGATCAGAATTGGCTAACTCTGTATAAAGAACATTTCTTATATATATATATATCATGTGTGCATTCACTCGGTGGATTCTTATAATTCTAAGACTTTTATGATTTATAAGAAATTCATGATATTAACAAACAAGTTGTCAATGCTAATATCACAATCGAGGGCCAAACAGTGGAAATATCTGCAAACACATTAAAAGCAAAGAGAAATGAGGCACACCGGATGGTTACTTCTTTACTTTTATTTCACGCAAACTTCGGTACATCATAATATCCAACTCTATAGTCAATTATTAATCCAAATAAAGACTCTCATTTATCTAGATGAAATGAAGAATTCTCAAACAAAGCATGACGTCTGAAGAAAGTTCATTAAAACTGACCCAAACGTGGCTTCTCGAGACATGCAAGAACGCAACCAAATATATATACATACGTTCAGCCCCAGTATAAAACTCACGTCTTTAATATACATAGGACAGCAGGCCTGAAATAGATAATGTAAATACATAGCTCATCAAACCAACACAAGCACAGGAAGATTAGAACAGCGTACCAAACATAAATACACCATGCCTACACATTCTCTGCGCTAAGTACTTCCAGAACTCTTGTAGGCCAAGTCTCCAGATAGAGAAGCATTTCTCATAGCTTAGTTTTCTGGAGGCCTTGTTATGGATTGCCAACCTGTACAGACTTGAAGCGTGTCTTTAAGGGCCATGGATGCTGGTTCCATTGTCCATGTCGGGTAATGCTCATGAGGTTTGAACACACTTGCTACACCGATACCTTCTAAGAGGTTGGGCTGGGAACCATTCAGAAAAAGGTCTCCTTCAGACCTTATCCATCCAGCCACTGCATCTTCTCTGTCTGCAGCCTGCAAAAATATTGCACCCATTACCACATAGACCAGATTGATGATTGACATAGTATGAATTTCATATAATCTCTATTAAACTATAACAAGTTCTACAATATTAATTTACTGCCACAATTTTCCAGGATGCAAGCATGATTATAGCCATAATAATATATAAACAAAACCCATAAACCAATGCTTTAGAAAACGAACAGACCAAAACTTTTTTTTTTGGGTTAACCAAATAACAGAGCAGATTGCATACCAAAATCTTGTTGGGTAAGTACTACTAAATATGCTCCTGTTGCGGTTTTATTGGAAAAAAATGGAATAAATATTCATCTTCTGTGATATTCATGCAATTTGTATAGGCCAATATTCATTTATCAGGTGGAGAAACATCATACCTTCTCTGTGTAGTACTGAAAAACCACCTTTTTCTGCCCTGCTTCATATACGTTGCACTGGGAGTGGATCTGAAGTAGAACATGCATATACATACATAAAAAAAGTTCATCAAATTAAATGAAAATGGATAAAAAAAAAAAAGAAATCTATACATAAAAACTAACAAGTGTTTGAATGCAAATTTCTTTCGTTCATACTGACCTGTGATTCTACACTAGCACAAACTGCATATATGCCCCAATTCCTTGTGTAGTTGTTGTAAAGATGCACTTTACCAAATCTAACACGGGGATGGCGCTGTCGCGTCCCGTTGAAAAAACAATGATGAATTGTGACCCGAATACATCTGTCACTAACATGGCTGCTGTCTGCTCCAATAAGCATTGTTTTATCGTGCTGTGCAAAGTGACATCTGTTCATCAATGGTACCATATAAAATAAACAGTCAAAAACTAACAACAAACCCATTGTTCTCACACTTCACCTACTCACGTTCAATACGTTGGTGGTCTTGCACCGCCAACATGCTTGTTAAGTATGAGTGAGCTAAATAAGGGAACATATCAACCAATACTCATGATTCTGAAGTGTTAAGTACAAACGAAAGTTAAATCCTTAAATTTCATTATCAACAAATACTCATGGAGCCGACATTAAGTATGAATGGAGGTCATACCCTTAAATCACACTGTCAACCAATACTCATGGTGTTAAGGTTAAGTATAAATGAAAGACATACCCTTGAATTAGTAACTGACAACTAAATGCAGCTAATGTTCACCATTCAAAGGCATAATGTAGAACTTGCAGTAAGCATAATCAATGAAGATAGCAAATCTCATCAATGGTAGATGAAAGATGGATGATGAATCTCACAAATAATGTTCTATCTCACAAATATCAAAGTGATCACAAATCTAATCTATGCTTCATGTATCCAGAATAATCAGCACAACTGCATGCATTGCAAAATCTCTAAAAATTCAGCAACTATTTACAACTACTAATATAAAAGAGAACTATCACCAATGCATCAGAGACACGAATCCATAATCAACATTAACCACGTACCTAGAAATCGTAATATCAGTGCTCTCCCTTGTGATATCAATCAAGCCATCATCATAATCACGCAAGCTACAGCGATCAATCCAGATATGCCGAGACTTAGGCTTGATTTGAATCCCATCAACATCATGCCCTCTCCCGCCTTCAAACTCCAAATTGCAAACAATGACATGCTCGCACTCCTTGAGCTGCAATCCCTTGCCCGTCAACCGAATCCTCTGCCCTCGCCCATCGATCGTCTTATAAGACGAAACCCTAAGATACGAAGACAGCTGAATCGTCCCAGAAACCTCAAAGACGATCCATAGCGGCTCCTTTCTACGGCATCCCTCGCGGAGAGATCCATGGCCATCATCTAAACATTCAGGAACAAAGATCGGCATAAAAACGCAAGGAAAATGGGAATCAGGAGCACGGAGGTACCGGCGAGAGAGGTGACGTGATAGATCGGGCCATGGAGACCGCCGATGGCGTGGCGGCCAAAACCTTCAGCCTGGCCAGCGAGGGAGCGGAGACTAACGTCGACGTGGGAGTAGGGAAGCGCAGGCATCTTCGGCGTCGAGGGATCCGGAGGACGAGGAGGAGGCTGCGGGGGGAGGGAAATGGGGATTGGGATCGGGGCGAGTTCCGGTGGAGCAAATAGCTCCCATCTCCGGATGAGATCGTGAGAATGAGTGTTATGGGCCTCTGTTTGACGGTGATTTCATTTAACATTTAAAAGCAGGCCCAGTGGGCCCAGTGGGCCCAGTGAGGGCCATGCTTGTGATTCTTGTTGTCGGCCTTTCCTTTTATAGCAGCAATCTTTCATCATCCATGATCCATCCCTTCGCTTTCAAGCTAACTTGGATTCTTCCACTACTCACCTATAATTTAGATAATTTAGGGCAATGTTAATAGTTATATTATCCTAAAATTTAATGTTCATACTGTCTCATCAGCTCATTAAATTTTTATCTATTAAATTATTTTTCATAATAGTTATACCATAAAACGAGACATGCATTATTCAACTTATTGAACTCATATCCATAATATAGTCGAAAATTTGAACATGAAGAAGTGGAGAAAAAATGTAAGTGTTTTGTGAATTGAATGTAGGTGTATTTATAGAAATAAAATAAAAAAAATTTAAATTAAAAAAATTTAAAACTTAAAAAATTAAAAAAAAAAACATTGCAATATAGTGTTGCAACGTTTTTTGAATTTAAAAAAAATTTAAATGAAAGCCCTAGATTTAAAAAAAAAAAAAATGGGGCCCATAATTAAGCTCTTAGTGGCCACTGAGCATCTATAATAGGAATGAGCATCATGACTTCGCTCAATGGACAGAGTCAGAATGCCATTAGAGATGCTCCTAGGGTCAATAATAAATGTAAAAAAATATTATAATAATAAATAATAATTGTAATATTATATGAAAAAACATGAATGGTTAATGAATATATACTATGTTCAAATATATATGTATCAAAATGGAATAATTAAACAAAAATTATAATTACTTATGCATTCAACGAAAATCATTATTGGCAAAATCGCGGACACTTTAAATGCAAATATGCACGTGATGGTATTTAAAGGATTGTTAAAAAATAAAGAAAACATCATGCATGTTACTTATTAAATAATTCATCTCTAGCATCACGCAAAACAATAAACAAGTTTCTATGTTTATTTATGTAAAAATATAAACAATTATGAATAGTTGTGCTAATTATAAAATGGAACATTTGATAAAAATTGATGATTATTTAGACATGGAAATTACCTTCTAATGATCACCATTTTGTAAAATTACTAATAACATGTAACACATCCAAGATATATTTTCGACATGACATAATCATATAAAAATTTAAGAATTTAATTAAGAAAAATCGTAAACACGGAGTAAAGTTTTAAGTCTAGCTAGAGGTAAAAAATAATAACAAATTATGAAAGATGAGATGATGTGGGAAGACAAGATTAATGGAGAAAAAATAAATTTGAAATTTTACATTTTACATTTTTTTTACAAGAAAACTTGAGTTAGTTTTGCTTTAAGATGCTGAAATTTTGAGTTAAATTTTTAGTTAAATCTATGATGACGAAGTAATTAGATAATTAATGATTGAACTAGTGAAAATTCGAGTTATAAACACCATATTGAACTAGTGTTAATATTTTTTATTTTAACATTAATGTAGCTAAAACACATCACATTATTTCTACGGAGTGCTTAAGTTCAAATCCAGTCCGAAGCAATAAAGTCTTGTAGATGGTGATGATAAGACAAATTTAACCATGGGGGATGATAAAAGACAACTTTATTAATTTATTGACACACTTTGTCACAAAGACAAATGAGACAATAGACTCATGATATAAATTTTTCGTAGGTGCGTATTCACCCATATGTTCCTTCTTAATCTTTGTTTTTAGTTGATACAAGATATATATATATATAAAATAATGGATATATAAAACAGATATTTTTTTAGTAACTAGTAATATAGTAATCATCAAATTTTTACTATTTCATCCATTAAAATATTCTCAGCGGTTAAATCAAATTAATTCCCGTTATTTATCTATTTTTTAAAATATTATAAATAGTTTTATTTTTATATTTTATTTATATAGAGAAAAAAAATTGAAGTACGGATATTCTAATATTTTATATTTTGTATTTTATTTTATAAAAATATATAACTTTACATTGAAGATTTTGTTTTTACCAATAATATATATATTATTATATATTTGTTTGCACTTCGGCTCAGGAAATGCATCAAAATTGCATAAAAATCCTTTAACTTTGGAAAAGAATAATACCGCACGAGAAAGAGAGCGAATGGAGAGAGAGAGAGCACCGTACGTTTCTACTTCCCCGCGCCTTCCTCTCTCCTTCCCGCGATGGCTCGATCCCCCAATCCCTTGCTTGAAAAGCCCTAGCTGCCCCAAATCCTAGCCGCCCTTATTCCCTCCATCTAGGGTTTCATCTCCACCATGGGTCTCCAAATCGAGAAGGGTACATTCGATTTCACTCCGTTTGCAGCTTTGCTTGTTAAATTTTGGGTCGTTTTTGGGTGATATTTTGATTTTTTTTTTTGATGGATTAGGAGTGAGGGACCTGGAGATGGGGTTGACGACCCCGTCGCCGAGCACGTCGGCGACATCATCGCTGCCTTCTCCGTCGCCTGCGCCTTCTCCGACGACGGCGCCGGCGTTGGTGTTATCGAACTCTGGGAAGCGGATGGACCAGTCGGGGAAGAAGAAGTATGTGAAACAGGTGACAGGGAGGCACAACGACACCGAGCTCCACATCGCGGCCAAACGTGGGGACCTCGCCGCTGTGCGCCAGATACTCAGAGAGATTGATGCGCAGATGACGGGGACTGTTAGCGGGGCTGATTTCGATGCCGAGGTCGCGGAAATCCGGTCAGCGATGGTCAATGAGGTCAATGAGGTCGATGAGACAGCGCTATTTGCTGCCGCTGAGAGAGGGTTTCTGGATGTTGTGGTTGAGCTGTTGAAGTACTCAGATAGAGAGAGCATAGCGAGGAAGAACCGATCGGAGTATGACGCGCTTCATGCGGCCGCCAAGGAAGGGCATAAAGGTGAGGGGGAACACTCAGCTTTTAACTATATTTCTATGCATATATTTGCTTATAGCGTTCTCTAGTAATCTGCTAAATTTTCACTTTAGCTGTAATTTTTTGTATTTTATTGTATAATTACTATATTTCTTGTATTGCTTACGAGGCTTATTGATAAATTTGGTTGCTTGTTGTTGCTGATCTTCATTAAAGAATAAGATGAACTGAGAATAGTATTCAAGTGTAATTTTGTTTAATCTCAATGATGGGAATGATGTTATGAGCTAAACACTTGGCTTAAGATGGAAATAGTCGACCTTTACTTGTATTGTTGTGCATAGCACAAAATTGTTTGTCTGTCTTTGGTCAATACTTTGAGAATGATGAGAAAGATGCTTCACAATTTTCTGCTTTTTGTCAATCTGATTTTCCACCGATACGGTTATACATTGCTAAGTAATTATGTACAGATGTTGTCCAGGTGCTTCTAGACCATGACCCAACACTAAGCAAGACATTTGGCCCTTCGAATACAACTCCCTTGATTCAAGCAGCTACAAGGGGCCATACTGAGGTGGTTAATCTACTATTAGAGCAGGACTCTAGCATGATTGAGTTATCTAAAGCCAATGGCAAAAATGCTCTGCATTTTGCTGCTCGGCAAGGACATGTTGATATTGTGCAAGCGTTGCTTGATAAAGATCCACAGCTTGCCCGAAGGACAGACAAGAAAGGACAAACTGCTTTACACATGGCGGTGAAAGGAACAAATTGTGATGTTGTTAAAGCTCTTGTAGAGGCTGATCCTGCTATAGTGATGCTACCAGACAAGTTTGGGAATACAGCCTTGCATGTAGCAACAAGGAAAAAAAGAGCAGAGGTATTTATTTGCATATGGTGTTCATGCTTCATAACAAATTACTGGCATTAGTTGCTATATGCTGTTTGTTTACATGCTGCAGCAGCAATCCATGACATCTTTTTGCTTGGTTTTGTTTATTTTAGCTGCAATTCTTTATTCTGTGAGTTGGTGAACGCTGTTAAGCATTTGCCCATCTTCATTTTCTTTGCATGTGGATGTTATCTGGATTTTCTGTTCTCAATCCAACAGTTTCTGCTAATTCGAGAAATGTGTAGTTACTATAGGCTGCAACTTAGTTGATTATGATGAAGAAAAAAGTTAGGTACGGGTGATCTCGATGGTTCACATTCTTAGATGGTTGTACATTGTGGTGTTTATGCTTCGTAAGCTCATATACCATTACTGTATGTAGAGTGCCTGATGCCACTGCTGCCATGGCTTATTGTATCCATTGTGCTAGTGGTTGGTGTTTTTATATAAATCTTATATTGTTTTAATCCATAACTCTGATCGTACTGCAACATATATGATGTAGTTATAAATGATTATAATTTGCATTTAGTTGCTTTTTCTAATTTCAATTTCTCTTCCACAGATAGTAAGTGTTCTTCTACTCCTGCCAGACACCCACGTGAATGCTTTGACGAGAGATCACAAAACAGCATATGACATTGCTGAAGGACTCGCCCTTTCTGAAGAATCTGCTGACATAAAGGAATGTTTAGCACGTTATGGTGCAGTCAGAGCAAATGAGCTAAATCAACCCAGAGATGAGCTGAGAAAGACTGTAACTGAAATTAAGAAGGATGTTCACACACAGCTGGAACAGACAAGAAAAACGAATAAGAATGTCCATGGCATTGCCAAAGAGCTTAGGAAGCTTCACCGTGAAGGCATAAATAATGCCACTAACTCTGTCACCGTTGTTGCTGTGCTCTTTGCAACTGTTGCATTTGCTGCTATCTTCACCGTGCCTGGTGGAAATCTTGACAATGGTGTAGCAGTAGCTATCAACACCGTCTCTTTCAGGGTCTTTTTTATCTTTAACGCCATAGCTCTGTTTACATCATTGGCTGTTGTGGTAGTTCAAATAACTCTTGTTAGGGGAGAAACGAAGTCTGAGAGGCGGGTTGTTGGGGTGATCAACAAATTGATGTGGTTGGCTTCTGTCTGCACTACTGTTGCTTTCATTGCCTCCTCGTATATCGTTGTTGGGCGGCGTTTCCAGTGGGCAGCAATTCTAGTTACATTGATTGGGGGAGTGATAATGGCTGGTGTACTTGGTGCCATGACATATTTTGTTGTGAAATCTAAGCGCAGCCGGTCAATCAGGAAAAGGAAGAAGTCATCTCGGAGTGGATCAAACTCATGGCATCCTAATTCAGAATTCTCTGATTCCGATATTAATCCAATCTATGCCATTTGAAGTCTCGGGTGTGGGTTCACTCTTACTCCCATCAGACCATGGTTTTATCCTGTTTTGAAGATGCAACGCAGTCCCGAAGGCTTAATTTTGTATCTATGCATGACCAAACGACCGCTAACACTGCCTACCATAAGTGTGAAGAGTATTGTAATATGTGATGACCAATATGATACGATTTTTAAGCATGTATTCAACAGAAACACCTGTATGTTTCTTATTGGGCCTTTTGATAGAATGTAGGCGCACATGGAGCGTTTGCTTCTTATTCTATTGTTGCATGTATTATCCTGTATAAATGCCATTGTCTAGTCTGAGACTCTGTTTGGATAATCAAATATTATGCCATAATCTGTACATGATGGTATAATATAATATTTTCACAGAATTATGCCATAATGGTTGTTTGGGTATTTAATTTAAATTACAAAATTATGCCATAATTTGAGAATTATGGCATAAAAAAATATTCCACCCGGAGTGGAATATTTTTTTATTTTGAAGTGTGACTTTTTCTCATTATACAGTGGGTGAAATATTTATGTTATATTTTTTTATTTTGTTAACCAAACACTCATTCTGTAATAATAAAATATGCCACAATTTCTGTAATAATTAGTTGCACTCCTTACGTAATAAAATTATGCCAGATTTTTTTATTTCGCAACCAAACAGGGTTTGAATTTTTTTTTTTGTTACATGTACTACCCGAATCCTTTTTAGGTTTGCTTCAGAGGTTGTTTCAAACAGTTGCATTTGGGAGGTTAGGGCAATCTTTGTACTTAATTTTACTGTATGTCTATATTGTTTCATGTATGATGTTCATGGTTACTTGATTCAACCACTACATTTCTTTTTGCTTGACTACCTGTTGCATCGAAGAACTTACCGAACAAAAAAATGTTTTGACTCTCGTTTGGTCAAGAATTTTAACCACTTGATGTATGCGACGACTTAATTCTTATTACGCATGCTACTAGAAGAGCCCCAAAAAATAGACTTGTGTCCGAGCATTTATGGCACTCTTATGGTCAAAATCCTAATTTATCTAAGTCCTCCTGTACTTCCCATCCTGGTTTAATTCCCGTGTCAGCAAAAGTATCTCCTCTATTCTTAAGTTTAAGATTTCTACTTTCCCCTTCGTTTATTTAGGAGTTTATATTTCTCCCTAAGAACCTAGCTAAATCTGTTTTTAACTCCATGATAGATAAAGTCGGGGTATGTGTTCTCAATGGAGTCACTCTAAGCTCTCCCTCCACCCAAAGAAATTCTCATAAACTCCTCTTTACTTTCTCAACCCATTTATTATCTTTCGGTTTACCCTATTCATGATCTTTGCTCCATGAGATCACCAAACCGGTTAGGGCTTTTTATTGGAAAAAGGATGGCAATGGAAAGGGCATCCATGCTATATCTTGGAAGACCGTTATGACTTCTAAAACCGAGGGGGCCTTAATATCGAAACTTGATAAACACTAAGCACTCTCTTATGGCCAAGAACTTTTTCAAATATTTGAATAAGGATCTGGTTCTTTGGGTTAATATTCTTCATCTAAAATATGGTGATAGGAATTTCGGAAAGACTCGGCTCCTATTAAGTGTTCGGCTTTTTTAAAGGCCTATATAACACCGCTAATAGGATTAAGGGTCTCTGTCGCATCGTTGTATTAACACTAGCAGAGCATCCTTTCTCTTTGACCCTTGGTGCTCCGATATTCCGTTAGCCCGGTACCCTACTTTCATTAATACTACTATTGATCTTGATTCTCTCCAACTTTAGATTTTTGTTTGAATGATCATTGGAATTTTTATAGTCTTCATGAGCTTTTCGGTGCCGCTTTTCATACTTTTCCATTAGACCGAGTCACATTAATAACAGTGAGCATAATCACTGGATTTGGACTCCTAAGTCTAAACATAATAGATTATCTTCTAGCGTTTACCATACTCTCAATCATACTTTGCATCTTCCTCGCTCCTTGGGAGGGCTGGAAAGAAGTCCGGTCTTTGAGAGTTGCTCGAAGGTAAAACATTTTATGTGGCTAGTTCTCAATGGTAGGATCTCTACTTCGGACTATTTGAATTATATCAACTGGGTCCTAAGAATCTTTGTGTTTTTACCGTGGATTAGAGAATGAGAAAGCTGATCATCTCTTTGCGTTTTGTAACAAGTCCAATATTGTTTGGAGACTTATCGCTCCATGTCCAATAAGGATTTTACTTTTTATGAGTGGCATGCATTCGGCGATTGGCTTGTGAATCATCATTTTAACAGATTTCAGAAAGCTATAATTGCCACGGTTGTCTGGCATTTGTGGAAGGCTCGATGCGATGTCATTTTCAGGCACAATCATCCAAATTGGAAGTCCATTGCCTGTAAAGCTTTTGGATTCACAAAGGAGTTTTATCAGGCTAGGGAAGCTCATATTGGCAAAAGTCTTCTGATCAATAACTTCACTAGTAGCACAACCCTCCTCTTTGTTTCCAACACTTGGAACTCTCAACAACAGGTTTGTGGTGTTGGTTTCTACATTGCTAGGACTGATTTTTTGGTTTCAATTGTAGGTTGCTCCCCCTCTTCAGAGGAAACTGATTGTATGGTAGCTGTCAAAGCCCTCCTCATTGCTCTGCAAGCTTCTCATGCCATTGGCGAGCATATTGATCATGTTTTGATGGATAATTCTGATCTAATTAAAGCCCTCACCAAAAGAGAATGCATCTGGGATTGGAGACTTCATAGCTGGTTTCCTGAAATTGATCATTATCTTTCCCTGCTTGGAAGGCCAGAGCTTCATTGCATCCCTCGGATTTGGAACAAGCCCGCCGTCGCCCTTGCTTCTCATGGCAGGAATCTTCACTCCCTCAATCTTTTTCTTGAAGGCCGAGAACTCCCTCGGTGGCTCATGAAGATCTTTAGTAATTTTGATCTTAATTTTAGTTACTTGTGACTGTTAGTTATTTGTGTCTGTTAGTTTTCTTTGTAGTTTGGTGTTGTTCTCTTTCTTCTTTGTTTTTGTAGTTCTTGTTGTTTTCAATAAATCAGCCTTTTGGGTTCTTTTTTTCAAAAAAAACATGAACAACTCTGTTTTTTTTTGGGGGAAACAAGAAGTGGGTGTATTCAGAAGGGAATTTGAGCCCCTGACTTGATTTTAATGTTGATATAATTCTTGATAACATATGATATGGTGGATGTATATTTGATAAAAATGGATAGTTGACATTCATTATGTTTTGATGGTGGATAATTATGGTGTTTTTTCTTTCAATTAAAAAACCATGTAAATGATACATGTTATTCTTTGTAATTTTTCTTTAATTTGTATTTCAAATGTTACACACTTTTGCAAATATATTTTGAATTGAATTCAATTAAACTAGTGATTAACTGTGCATATGAGTGTTCTTTTTTTCTTAGATTTTTTTCATAAAAATGGATAAATCACGTTAACTTGAAAAAAGTAGTATAAAATTCCCCACCCCTTCATAAGATTGTTGGTTACCCTATTTCTCTCCCATTTCGAAATTGAGGATTCTAATCATGTCATGGTTATTCTATGATTCTTCTGCATTCTTTAATAAAAATAATAAATAAATAAATTCAAGTGAGAACATAGTAAAAACAAACTGATCCAATAAAACCCAAAACATATACATAAAATGATTGCTAAGCTTCAAATCAAGTGTTACATGCATGCTATTCATATATTAAACTCTGCAATATGTTCTTCAATCAAGGTACAATCTCATCATTATCAACACTGCATACTATTCCTTAAGAAGCCAAATACAACACCATTAATTATTAGCAGCAAGCAGAGCTCTCATCAACCTTAATTTCATCTTCACCAAATTCCTTTTGAACTTTGATATGGATACAGCAACCATCACATAAACCATGTCAAATAAGTAATCCACAAATCTAAAATAAGCATACCTCCACATCTTATTGAACAGAATTATGCCAAACACTGTCCAGAAACCAACCACAAAACCTGATACCAAACCAATACATATCCATTGCATTCCATCATTTCCACCTTCATCTTCTTCTTCGTCTTCGTTCCGGCTTGTAACATAACTTGTGCAGTTCTTTTTCAATGGAGATCCACAAAGATTGAGATTACCAGCATAAATTGATGGATCAGTGAAAGTGGTCAAATGGTCGATAAATGGAATTTCTCCAGACAGGTTATTGTAAGATAAGTTCAAGTGACCGAGTGAATCCAATGAAGACAGGCTTGCCGGAATAGGCCCGGCAAGGTCATTCCTAGAGAGATCAAGAGACTCTAGTGATCGCATTAAACCAATATCTGTAGGAATTTTACCAGTCAGATGATTGTCTGATAAATCCAAGCTTTGCAAGCCTAGCAAATCAGATATTTCTCCTGGGATTTGGCCTGACAAATTGTTGGCAGAGAGATCCATGACTCTTAAAAATGAAAGCAAATTGCCGAACTGGAATTCTCCTCCTTTTATTGGCACAGTCATGTTCAATATGAAGAATACCCAATGACGTTGAAATGATGCTCCACCATTCTTACCAACATTCACCATGTTACTGAAGTTGCCGTAAGATTTCGGTATGGTCCCTGTGAAACTATTATGGGAAAGATCCAAGAAATGAAGCAGAGTGAGATTAGATAATGGTGGCAAATCACCTGAGAAATCATTTGATCCCAAGTTGAGTATCATGAGTGAAATCATGACTTGGTTCACCCAAGTTGGGATTTTGCCAGTGAACTTGTTGTGGCCAAGATCAATGGTGATCAGAGAAGTGCAGTTCTTCAGAAAAGATGGAAACTCTCCATGCAAACTATTGCTGTTTAAGTCCAACCCTTTAAGTGATTGCAGAGAACCTATAGAGCCTGGAACACCACCTTCTAACATGTTGTTAGCCAGGTTCAGGTATCCCAGTGCTTGTGAATTGTTCCAGCAATCTGGGATCTCTCCTGTCAAATGATTCTTCGACAGGTCTAGCAAGGCAAGGTTTGGGAAGTTACAAAGAGAATTTGGAATACCACCCTCCAGGTTGTTTGAAGATAAAGAGAGGAGAAAGAGTAGTGATTTCTTCATCATGTCTCCAATGCCAGAAGGAATGGTTCCTGATAGTGAGTTGTTGGTCAAGTCCAGTACTGCAAGATTAGGAGCAAAATTGGGCACAGAACCCTCAAAGTGATTGAAGCCAAGGTAAAGAGAAACTCTCCCTCGTTGAGGTTGAAACTTCAAGTGAGAAGGCAAGCTTCCTGTGATCTCATTGTAAGTGAGATCCAAGAAACTCATGGTGTATGTGATGTTCCAGAACCAGTCAGGCATGGTGTCCTTGATCCCAGCACAGCACATCAACAGTGTTTCAAGGTTCACTTGGTTTTCCAGCCATGCAGGGAAATTAGGCCCCACTTTGCAGGACCTCAAGTTTATGCTGTGGGCTTTAAACCTCGGAAGCCAATTAGAGCTTACATTAAGAACTAATTGAGCTTCACTTAGGTCTAAATCCAAGAGACTGGTAAGATTAGCAAAGTGAGCTTCAGTGATGACTGAAAAGTTGAAGCTGTTGCTACTGAGATACAAAATTTGGAGTTCTGACAGCTGCCCCATACTCTCTGGAATAACACCATTCAACTGATTATATTCAAGCTCCAAAGTTTGCAGTGATGACAGTCTTCCAATGGAGACAGGGATGGTGCCATTCAAATCGTTGCCTGAAAGGTCCAAGATTTGCAGCCTTGAAAGTCTTCCAATGGAGACAGGGATGGCTCCATTCAAATAATTGCTTGAAAGATCCAAGAATTGCAGCCTTGAAAGCCTTCCGAAGGATTCAGGAATGGAACCAGAGAAGTTATTCGTTGAAAGATCAAGAGTGGTGAGGTTTCTGAGATCACCCAAGGAATCAGGCAAAGGACCTGTCAACCAGCTAGCAGAGAATGATAACTCGCTCAAACTGTTCTTGATGCATCCAGAGAATACATCTTCAAACTCCACCAAGCTCTGACCGTAGAAAGCATAAACACCAAAATCAAGTTGCTGGATTTTGCAGAGGTTCCCAAGTTCTCTTGGAATGTTACCAGACATGTACATGTTCCCATACAGGCTGAGAAACTCAAGCTTTGTTGCATTGCCAACAGAGGAAGGGATGGTGCCATTGAAGCCAGAGAAAGCCATTTGCAGCACAACCAGGTTGGGTATTCTGAAAATCCAATCTGGAATACTAGTGTTATGGAAGTGGTTGTCTCCGATGTCCATGGTAGTTAAAGATGTGAAGTTGAGGTCTGGGAGAGAATGAGGAAGACTGTTCATGAAGCACTGGTTTAGATAAACTTCTTGAAGGTGAGGGAGATTGTTGAGAGATTGCATGATGTTTGTTGCTCCAGTGAGTGTCACACCATTCATGGTCAAGTATCTCAAAGAAGAAAGATGAGATAGCCATGCAGCATCATCAACCATGGTCTCATAATTTTCACCGAGATCAAGAAACTCTAGCCTGGAGAGGTTGCTGAGCTGATGGGGTATGACTCCGGTGAGACAGGATGTGCCAAGGTTGAGGTAAACCAAGTGGTGCAACGAACCGATGAACTTAGGAATTGAATTGTTGTTGAAACAGTTGAAGCTGAGATCAAGGTACTGGAGATGAGTGAGGTTGAGCAGGGATTGAGTGAGGTTGCCTTGCAGAGACCGGTCGGAGAGATCAAGGTGAACGATGTGGCCGGTGTTGTTGCTGTTGCAGCCCACACCTGCCCATTGGCAGCAATCTTTGCTGCTCTCGTTCCATGATGACAGACTGTTGTGTTGGTCTGTGAGGCTTGCTTTGAAGATGAGCAGAGCATTGTGCTCAGACATCATGCAACCACTGACTTGGCCGCCATGAATGAGCATGAGAGCTAGAATGAGCAGGAATGATTCTTCAGCCATTATTTGATACTTCCTGATTAATGAATAATCCTTGTTTTGTTTGTTCCATAGATCTATATATATATATATATATATATATATATAGAGAGAGACTCTTTCTTTGTTTCTTTCATGTTGTAAACAGCTGGGGAAGTGCACAACCATGTCACTACTACATTATCTGATAGCTTTAAAACCAATTGAGAATCATATGTTTGGATGGTCAACTTTGATTTAGCATGATGCATGAGATAATAAGAGAGAAACATTCTAAGTCAAATGTTATTTTTAAGGATTGAGGTTAGGCGTGAGGTTGATTACTCTTCAGTCACCTTCATGATGGCCTGATTTTGTTCAGCAGAAAATGAGTGGTAATTTCTAATCCAAGGAATGCATAACGCGACCATGTCAGTGGTTACAATGAACTGATAATTTTTATTCTTATCCAGAGGATATACACTTGAAATGAAGAATCAATAATAATTAGATGGCATTCAATTGACTTTTAAACATTCAATTTGTCGGTGTGGTTTCTGGGAAGACAAGAAGCATACAATAATCATCAATGGAGGGATCTAAAGATGTTTCAAGTGTTTGGTCTTCATTCGGCCCGTTGTTCAGCCCAATGTCTTCTTGGCCCATTATAAGGAGTATTTGCATTTGCTGGCTGGGTAGTGGGCCTGGCATCTGGGCCAAGCACTCAGGGGAAAGGAGATTGGGCTTCATAAGTTGGCTTAGGCCCTAGATGTGGTTCCACAGGCCTTGTGCATCCGTATCCGAGCTTGGTGTGATCCACAGTCCTCCCACCACCCATCTATTGACCAACGGTCATACCATTGTGTGTGATTGGATCAGCTGTCAGCATTTTGATAAATAGTTGACCAAAGCCATTCATTTAAGAGATATCAAAGGATAAAAAGATATAAAGATGTATCGGTAATTTAAATATCTCACATAGATAAATCTCTTATTATGTAACTCTAGAGAGATTCAAACTCGAATTTTTTTTAAATGAAAAGTACTTATAAATTAATAGGCTATGCTCCGTTCTCCACATAAGTCTCTTCGAATCACGTTTTTTTTGTTGTAATTTTTTTAAAAAATTATTTATAAAATAGTAGTATGGGTTTGAAAGATGAAAATGAGTCACCTTTTTTCTAAAGAAAAAATCTATCAACTTTTACCAATATACACACACATGATATAAAATTAAATTAAAATAATATAAATGATGTCATTTATGGTGACAAGATGAAAATTTCATCTCTCTAGCGTTTGCCCCCATCCATTCATTCTATCATTCGTAACATTAACCAACAAAACTTCTTGTTTTTCCTCTCCTTTTTTCTGTATTTTTTTTTTGTCAATCTCCCAGTCAAACCTAATTTGATTTTCCACATCAAATCAAGTCTAGCATGCATAACAATGCAAGGATAAATGATCTTAGTTGTGAACAAGTGATCTTAGTTTCAGCGTCTGAGAAGTTATCGATCAAAGTAAAATTCACTCCCACATAAGAAGCTGCCAAGTTTCCAGCACTTCATACCTTTATTGCACTTCCAAACCAAGCGCTCAGCCATCTCCCACTCCAAACTGAGAAAAAAAAACCAAGGTATAGGAGGACCCATGCTTCGAGCATAAAGATAGGCATATGTCGGAGTTTTGCCAAAAAAAAAAAAAAAAATCTCCTCAGAAAGAGCTTCTAGCCAACAATGTTGAAGTTTATCACCAGCAGGATGCTTCTATCTATAATTTTTATGAAGAAGAAGAGATTTCCAACATTTAAGAAAAAGACAAGAAGGAGAATTGTTTCACCATTCCTATTTGAGTTATTTAATAGATATATCTGAACCGTGAGGGGGCAACAGGATGCTTCTGTCTTATAATTGCACTAATAAATTTGGTGCATTCGTGTTGTTCGTATCACGCACTTACGTGAGTTCGGAATTTTCAAGCTAAATTTCGTGTCCGTATCATGCCTGTGCGTAATAGAACATAATCACTAAAGCAAAGCTAAAAAATAAAGAATAATATTATATATAAAGTGGGTGAAGTTTTTGTGAAAAGGCAATGTGATACTAAATTTTAGTGGAAATGTTTTAAAACAAATATGAGCTTAATGTATATGGGTCTCTAACAGATAATACTCACTGTGGTGCTTGCAAAGAAGGTCGTGCTCGGATCATCGACAAGCATGGCATGAACACCGATAGCGTTAAAAAAAAACAGCTGTTTTGAATAAGGGATTCTCTAACATGCATTTCTTCAAAAAGTTAATCTGCATGTTTAAAAGGTATTTCTTCAAACAGTTAAGCTACATCTTCTTCCGCATCCTGCGATTTCCAATCTTAGCAGAGATCAAGGTGGTGGAGATGATTGAGGACGAGCAGAGATTGAGAAAGGTTGCCTTGCAGAGACTGGCATGTTACTTTGTTTTATACACTTATTTACTTTATTCCAATGAGTATAGTTCATTCAATTTTTTTAAATAAAACTAAATAATAATAATAATATTATTATTATTATTATTATTATTATTATTATTATTATTATTATTTGAGCTTTAAAAGCATGTCACCTTATTCCCACTCCAAACTTAATTCCCCAAGAATTATTGAAAGAATTCAGTCAAAATACTCATCATGCATGACGCTTTATAAGCCAAGCTATACCTAACATGCAACTTTTTTTGAAAAACAAATATAGATAAAATTTTCAAAATAGGCCAATAGCATTCATAGCCTCTTGGCATGCACCAAATCCACTATGTGTGGATGAAAATAGAGTAAAATCCTATTGCAAGTGGGGGCTCATCTCTTAATTGTTGTTTGTCCATTTTTATCAAAAAAAAACAAACATTCCAAAAATATTAAAAAAATAAAATAGGTTATAATAAGTTAACCAGAATTAAGAAGTAAAACTATAGAAATGGCTTGGTAACTCTCTCAAAAAAAAAAAAAAAATGAGAAAGTGTGACAAAATTTTAAGAAATAAACATAAAAATAACTTCTCTCTCTCTCTCTCTCTCTCTCTCTCTCTCTCTCTCTCTCCATACTCTCTCAATTTGAGACTCAAAAGTTTTCAAATGTGCAATTGACAGAGAGCTCTTCTTAAAATCCCTCAATTTAAATCTCATTAATTCTTGGGTTTCCGAATTCAGACTATTGATTGACATTAAAGTAAAAAAATTAAGTTTATCTTTTAACTAATGAAAAAAATCCACTTTTACTAACAGATATATATAAGATAAAATAACTCTCAATTATTTGGATATTTTTATTTGAGTTATTTAATTATAAAAAAAAATAATTTAGTATCATAACTTTAACTTTAGATCTACGCTCAATTAAGTCACACATCTTCACATCGTTAACAATGAACTTACATGGCATGACATATGGTGCATACTATACTGTATCAGTTATGTGTGTGAGTTTGATATACAATTTTATTTTTTCTATAATTACATAATTGACATGTGATAGACCAACATGATATAATAGAGGTCACGTGTCATACCACATAAACTCATTATTAATAGAGGTCACTTGAATCTAAAGTTAAGGTACCCAATTAAAATTACCTATAATTCAGTGATTTACATATGAAAACTCAAATAGTTTTAGGACAATTTAAATAATGTACTCTAAATTATCTAAATAGTCATGTATATACCCAGAGAGACACAAGATGTAAAATTAATTTAAAATTATATAAATGATGTCATTGATTAGCAAATGTGATTTTATGGTTGGACTAAACTGAAATCTTCATTTCCCGCTAATGTATGTCGTCATTCGTTTAATCATTTTCAGCATTAACCTGCCAATTGGACACTCCCTCTCTCTCTCTCTCTAACCACCTCCGGATCAAGCCGCGAATCCGACCCGATTCACTGAACCCAACTTCGTATATTAACTCCACCAAACTCAAGAATCCAGGACACACCAAATTGGATAGAGAGATAAGATCGAAAAGAGAATGGCGACATTGTCGACTGGGTGAATTGCTAGAAAAATTTGTGAACTTTGATTGAGTTCTTGAATTTATTCATTGTTTTTTTTAATGATTTTTGTTGTGTTTTTGATAAATTTTATAGATTTGTGAAGGAAGTGCTGCCTCCTGTGTTGGATTCCACTTCCAGTCCACCAAATTTGTTTGATGGAACAACGAGGTGAATTTTTCTTCTGTTTTTTTTTTTTTTTTTCTTTGTAGTTGGTTAAAGTTGTGATTTAGTTGTATGATTTGTTGATTATGTGGTTTATGGATTCAAGGTTGTATGTGTCTTATATATGCCCGTATGCCCAACGCACCTGGATTGTGAGAAACTTCAAGGTTCTTTTTTTGGCCTGAGATTTCTTTAATTTTGTTTGGGAGATGGGTGTTTTGATGTTTGAGTTTTGTTTGGTTATTATTGTGAGCAGGGATTGCAGGATAAGATAAAATTGGTCCCTATTGATCTGCAAAATAGGCCTTCTTGGTACAAGGAGAAAGTTTACCCCGGAAATAAGGTATTTGATCTATGCTCTTTTGGATGAAAAATTTGTCTTTTGATTGTGCATAGCTTGCTTTTCTTTTTTCTTATGGTTAATTTAGTGCTGCTGGTGTTCATCAACATTGTGTGTGTGTGTGTGTGTGTGTTTTATTTTTTCAATGAAGATGTCTCTAGCCTCACTGATAGATGTTGTTTTTAATTTAGGTGCCTTCTTTGGAGCATAACAATGAGGTAAAAGGAGAGAGTCTGGATTTGATCAAATATATAGATGAACACTTTGAAGGCCCTGCTTTGCTCCCCGACGTATGATTAACATGATCTGAAGTATCACATTTACAGTGAAAAAAATTGCAAATTGTTTTAAAAACTTGAGGCTAAAGATTGGTCTTAAAGGTCTTAAAAATCTATGTAGGATCCTGCAAAGCGAGAGTTTGCAGAGGAATTGTTCTCTTACTCGGATACCTTCAATCTTGTTAATTATAAAGCCTTTACTTCCACCGGAGATGTGGAGAAAGAAATTGGTGAGAAAAACTACCTTGACTTTTTCCTATTATCAGCATTGATTCTTGGAATGAGGAAACATGAGAAAAACCTTTTTCTGATATATATATTGATTTGCCTGGTTGCTTTGTATTATAGGCCCCGCTTATGATAAGATAGAAGACGCACTGTCGAAATTTGATGACGGGCCTTTCTTCCTCGGTCGATTCAGTCTGGTAAGAAGTTATCAATTTACTTACTTTTTTGGGATCTTGATTATTAGATTATATGGTCTTTCTGTTCTGAACTGATTCATGTTTAATGAAAAATCATCAACAGTCCCTGTCCCGGTAAACAATTTAATACAGCACGATTCTAGCTTGCTGTTCGTTTTTCTGCTGGATATCCAACAGAAATGTTTTAGAGCAAATGACTACTGAATTGAGTTAAAACTCTTCTTTTATCTTTTCAGAATACTGATGTTTGGTAAATGCTGATTGCAGGTGGATATAGCATATGCTCCATTTATTGAAAGATTTCAAACTTTCCTCTCGGAGGTTAAAAATTATGATATTACCAGAGGCAGGCCCAAGCTGGATTTATGGAGTAAGGTACGGCGAAGATCACTTCTACTTCTAACTCACTCCATCAGTTGAGAAGTACATTATTTTGGTTTTTTCTTGATTGGTATTCAACATTTGTTAATTATAAACTTGACATCTTTTTAGGAGTTGAACGAGATAGATGACGTTATTTTGGTTGTTTCTTGATTGGTATTCAACATTTGTTAATTATACACTTGACCTCTTTTTAGGAGTTGAATGAGATAGATGCCTACACTCAAACCCGCCGCGATCCTCAAGAGCTGCTTGCTATGACTAAGAAGCGATTTGGAGTGCGTTATCTATCACCTCTCTCAAATTCATAAATTAGTCACTGATTACAAGTTCACCTAATTCATTTCTCTCTTGCCTCTTTTTAATTATCTTCCTTCTTCTCAGATTGAATAAAGAGATCTCCGTGTTCTTCGCAGGTTTAATCATTAACTCTTATAATTGTCTGAAGTTCACGAGGTTATTTTTAATGGCTGATGATAATAAGCATTTTATGATACAGGTGGCATGAATGCGTTTCTGTATCCTAGGCATTTGCGAAAGCATTAAGAGCGTCATCAAGTAAAAATATAAAATATTTTAAATAAGGAATCTGAAGTATGAATAAAGGAGCAGTTTGGTGCGTGTTGCCTACCCTGTCATAATAATTGTTTGATGTATGATTCTTGTGAACAAGTAATCTTAGTTTCATCGTCTGGCTTGTTGATGTACTGGAATTTTTATGATAAATACTACCTTCCTTATGTTTGATGGTGATATTGGTGTTCATAAATCTCTTTGGTACAGATAGATTTACCTGTTTGCAATCACAGACCAATTGAATGTAGTCCTGCAAAAGTATTCTACATTGCATTAATTGGACAATAAATACTTATCAAATAGTTAATCATGTTGTAATGCAATGATATCAAATTGAATCCATAAAAGCCATGCAGAAAACAAATATATTTAACAAGTGGATGATTGCCTTAATAATTTCCTAGTTTTGTTTCTTTAATAAACACAACCCAAATGGACTACAGAGCAAAGATAAATTCATTTTTGTCCAGATAACTAGAAATGACAGTAATATCGATGACCAAGTTTTTTTCACCCTAATAATCCCACTTTTGGATCACACTTTGCCTACTGTCTGACCGAGTCCATTGGTGTCGTAATCTGTCGCAAGCACTTGCCCGTAGTCACCTTTCGGATCATCATCTTCGAAGTGATCAGCCCTCACATTCTGTGTCAGCATTTGGCAGACAAGCCAGAACAGTGCAGCATCCAGGGCCAAGAATGCTGCTCCGCCAAAGAGGCCAGTCTTCGCGGTCGGGCATTGTGTGTGAAGATCATGATGGACATTGTGGGATTGATGAAGGCCTTCGGTGATGGTAGCCCACATCATCATTCCCTCAGCTAGAGCAAACACTCCCCTGAATTCACAAAGCTCATTTTTTAAAGCTATCGGGTATAATGATCATTGTGAAGATTATCAGGAGGAGAGTAACTTACATCGCAATAATGAAGAATACGAGCAATGTAGTATTCTGGAACAAAATTTTCTTTTCAATAGGCTTCCCTTTATACGGGTAGAACACAGAAATAAAGCCAATGAAGGTTGATATGAGAAGACACGCTGCTGATAAGCCACCCAATGCAATCGTTGGATCTCTCGGGTACTTGCAAATGATCACACCTTTTCCTTGAATTGGTGTTCCAAAAGGAGGCTGCATGGGCATGAATGAGAAAACAAATATATAAGTAAAGAGGATCACATGAGAAAATAGACAAATAGAACATATATTTTGTTAATTCAACAGCATGAAACTATAAAACACAAAGCACTGGAAAACATATTATCCTCAACAGCTCAAAAATGATAAAAGAAAATTAGTCACTCAGCAAAATTGAATTGAACAAAGTTTCATCATTTTGAGTCACTCATCCAAGGCAAAAGGAAAGCAATCAAAGTTGTAAATTTATAATACTGAAGATGCATTAGTTGCAAACTTTTCAGAAAAATATATATGGTAGAACCATAGCAAAGATGAATGCCCTCACTAAAGAGTCAAAAAGATAAAACCAGGAGACAGCTAGATTAATCCTGTAAAAGATAAAATTTATTAAATACATGAAAAGCAGGATATTTGATCAATTTTCAGAACAATTGGATAGAAATTACTGAAACAAAGAAGAAAACAAGCTTAAACCAACTGGATAAAAAAAATCTAACCTTTTTATTTTCAGCAATAACTCCCATAATAAAAGCCAGTGATCCAAAGAATGCCACAGCAAGAGCAAAATGAGCAGTCTGACTAAGAGCCATGGCTTACCTAGCAAAGCCCCTGCAAATCGCCATTGAGACTGACAAACATAAGGAGAAAAACAGACTGATCCTTTGAATTAATACAAGGATAAAAAAATCATGCATGTACCGCAGTATTCCGACAAAAGCAATCAGACTCCTAAAACATTAGTAGTTATTTATTCACATACCAAAATTACAAACAATTTCCATCTTATGCTTCTGATTTCCATACTTATTCACCAATACCAAAAAATAAAAGGAAAACCATAAATCATGCAGTGAAATTAATGATTTAGAATCTATGAATTGTGCCAAAAACTTAACCTTTCTAATCAATTTTCAAAATAATTCCTTTTCAGAAACAAACTCAACACGATCAGCCACAAATATTGGAGAAAAATATTAGGGACAAAAGTCCCTACAACGCATACTGAAAACCAGTTTGATGCCCTAAAATATCCCTTTTTGATTTATCAGCCACAAAAACAGAGAAATACAGACCAGCACAACACCATAGATTACAAACAAAAACAAAAATCATGTTTTCATACAATATAGGAGAAATGAACAATAATTTTCAAAAATCACATTTAAAAACCAAGTCAATGCCCTAAAAACACTCTTCCTTGGTTGATCATCAAAAGAACTTAACGAAACACAGACACACAAACATCACCATAGTTCACATAAAGAAACGCATGAAAAAACCATCTTCTCACAAGAAATTAATTACAAAATCAAAGAACATGCATAAAATTCCATACTTCAATTCGGTGAGGAACGAGACTCTCGGAGAAACCAGAGCAAGAGTGTCTTTATGGGATGGGACCATATATACAAGAAGCAAAAGGGTATTTTCGTAATAACGAGGGAAAAAAAAATCAGGATATCATAACAAGAGCGTGAATTTGCCGGCGCGTTTATCGTAAGATTCCAGCCTCCAGAAAGAGAGATTCCGAAGTCCCCATACTTTTTAGTCCGATATTACCCTTACTTCTGTCTAAACTTACGATAGTGGTAGCAAAGAGTGTTCTACGCCGTTGGATTGATCGGAACCTTTTAATTGACAGCTAAGATTGTTTTTCACCTTTCTCATAGCGCGATGCAATAACGTTTGATGGTTTTTATATTGTGTAAATAGACAATTAGTTTGATAATATACATATTTTAAAATATTATTTTATCTTTTTATCAGAAACTCAATTTTTGAAAATTAAGGGAGATATACTTTCTTGTTTTCAATGGATCATTAATACATAAATTTAAATTATGATAACAATGGAGAGGTGGACAGCTATACTGATTATGAAGTGATGAATAAGACGCATTAGTTAGATGAACCGGGACGGCAAATTGAACACATTTATGCGATTATATAATTGAGAAAATTACTCGGCCACGCGGCACCTCTGTATTGGATTGATAGAAAATGTCATTTAAAGAAAGAAAATTTGTAAAAATCAAGTTCATTATTTTACTTTGTCTTGGATGGTAATATATGGTGCAATGCATATATAAATTTATTTATTTTCTTGGAATGTCATAATATTTTTGGCCAGGGTGTTGCCAATTTGGAGGATTCAATTTGGAGATTGATGACATGTATATATATTTAATTCCAAGAAATTATATGCTTCTGTCATGGTTCTTTGCAGCACCAAAAAGTAAGAGGGTGAAGTTAGTGCATCCCATGGCAATTGTCTAATGCAAGTTGGGAGTTTATAGAATACTATTCATTATCAAAGGACTTGTAATCCAACGGTATCTCGGGTCTCCTCGTGGGAAGAGACGCGAGTTCAATCCCCCCGAACCGCTCCCCTTTCCAAAAGGGTGAGGACGTTGTAGGCAATCCCCTGCCTCGTACGCCCCTGAGAGTTGACGCTTGTCGCCTTATCTCAAAAAAAAAAAAAAAAAAGAATACTATTCATTTTTAGCCAGAGATTTTGCTAGTGGGTTGGCTGCCAGCAATGAGCTAACCTCCAGCATGCGGGCAAGCTCGGCCGTAGACATATGCGACCAAGGCCTATGTCTAGTGCCCCTAGATTTTTATTTTTTAAAAAAAAAAATATATTTAAAATTATTAATTATTATTATCTTATCTCATGAAATTTTAACTGTCTTTAAATTATAAAATTTAATTTATGATTAATATTCAATAAATTTATTGTTATAATAAGGTCCTACCATTTTTTTAGTCCCTCATAAATTTTTTTAATTATATTTAAAATTTTTATTTATTATTATGTAATATCTATCCATATAGTTATAATCTTAAAATTTAAATTTTTTTGAACTATAAAATTTATCTTAATTAATTCATGATATATCATATAATAAATTCGGTGGCATTATAATCTAGATTAATGAAGTTAATATTGGGAATTTGACAACTTGGTTTTATGTTACAACATAGTTATGATCTTAAAATTTATGTTTTTTTAAACTAAAAATTTTATAATAAATTTGGTTTTATAATATTTATGATGGCTTTATAATTTATTAAATGAATTAATAAAATTAATATTGGGACTTGAATATAATGTATTAATAATGTTTTTTTTATGATTTTGCCTAGCAAACCATTTTCGCTAAGACCAACCCTGCATGCGGGCTAGCATCGGCACCGAGTAGTTTCTTTTTGTCTCCTTGAGTTCTTTATGATGTTCTTGATGTTCTTTGTTTTGTTAATCAATCTTTAGTGAATGCACTACCTCTGTTATAGGTTTCATCCCTATGTTGTTACCCTCTTGTTGTATGTCTCTCTTGTTTTGTAGCTCATTTTTTAATACACCTGGTTTACCCACTATTTTCAAAAAAAAAAAAAAAAAAAAAATCATGAGTCAAGGGTGTATGTATCACCGAAAATTGATTATCAAACGTGAACGATTCACAATGGAGAAATTTATAATGAAAACAAAAATATTAAGAATTGTGTTTGAAAATAAATAATGATTTATTTATAAAAATCATAAGTTAATATCGCAAATAAAAATCTTTGGATATATTTATTATATAATCTTTTAACTTTATGATAGGTAAAAAAATAATTTTGTTTATTGTTCTAAGCATGAAGGCAGGAAAATTAAAGACTAAGGATGTGTTTGATTGTCCTTTTTTTCTCTGGAAACATTTTTTACTGGTCATTTTCCAGCTAAATATATTTTTGTTTTTCACAAACTCTATCATGTGACCCTATTTTTTCTTAAATTAGTGAAAAAATTTTCTTGCATCCACCATGGAAAAAAATTTCTATGAAAAATATAAAAAACTATGTGAAAAAAAAATAATTAAACAACAAAATAAAAACTTTTTATAGAAAATTTTTGATTTTCTATGTTAAACACAGCCTAAATTCGTGAAGCTAAAATAACTTTCAAATTTCATATTTTCAATCATTATAATTGCAATTAATTTAAGGTGATCACTTAAATTAAAAACAATTCCGTTGCCGGGACTCGAACCCGGGTCTCTCGGGTGAGAGCCGAGTATCCTAACCAACTAGACTACAACGGATTGCTGTTGTGTTATGGAAAATATAATGTTACATATACATTTATTAAAATAAACATTACAATTACTTCAAATTCAATAATACATAAACCAATTCTGGATAGATTATATCATATATTGATTACCTTCTCATAAAAAATTAGTTTCAATTCCAACCTTTTTTTTCATGGAGATATGGTAATTAATACTAATATACTCATTAGGGAATCCTAATCATGACATACAACTGAATCATTCGATCTGATCTGGCACAGTTATTATTAAACCTAACCTTAATCAATTAGATTCCTTATCATTATCATATTCAGTGGTAGGATTAGCAAATATCTCAAAACCGAATGGCTTTCGTGTCTTATTTTCAAATCAATAGAAGGAAAAAAACGTCTTCCTCACCTCGTCACGAATTCGAAGTGACAACGGTCGAATCCCAGTGACCAACGGCTCCTTAACGCCGTCATAATGCCTTCTTCTGATTTCAGGAAACAATGCTCCGATTTAACGGCGTTAATAACGGTGAGTCACTTCTAGATATAAATCGGCAGAGAGAGGGGCAAGGTCTCTGAATTGAAGCTCTGTTGCTCACTCTCATCTCATCGTCGTATCCAAAACCCTAGCCCTCTCGGTCTTCGAATTGCTCATCAGAAGTCACACACGATCTTGATCTCTGGCCGTCGTCGATTCGCAGGTGCGCTGTGAATTCTGTTTTCTTTTCGCGATCTTTTGTGATCTTTGAATTGTGGAATGGGCTATGGTTCAAGATTATTAGGATTTGTTGCTAGAATATTAGGTTTATGGAATGAATTAGGGTTTAATGATCTTGAGCTTTTGCTGCTAGAGTTGGATGAATTTTGAGTTTTTGTTCTTCTTGGTTTGTGGTGGTTATTAAATAGCTTCAAGTTTCTGGTCTTGGTTTGAATGGAGCATAGAAGAGGCGGCTCAGTGACGATGTCACCTTCGCTTACTCCTAAATCGAGTGAGAAATGGGGGAGGGATCTCCGATCCACTGAGAATGGGAGCGCGAGCAGGCATGATAAGGATAAAGGGGTCAATATCCAGGTCCTTCTTCGATGCAGGTATTGGAACTCTAATGCATTCGATTTAGTAAAAAGTTGGCATATACGTATGCTTTTCTTGCTTTCTTTTTGTGATGTTTTGGTATTTGAAGACCTCTGAGCGAGGAGGAGTTGAGGGTGAATACACCAGTTGTCATCTCTTGCAATGAGCTACGGCGGGAGGTCACAGCCATCCAGAACATTGCCAACAAACAGATTGACAGGACCTTCGCTTTTGATAAGGTGCAGATCCTTTGTGTTTCTTTTTCATGGTAAATTTTATTTATCTTAGTTCTTATACGATATGTTCTCTTATCACCTAAAAAGTTGTAATTTTGGTGAACACATTAAGGTCTTTGGGCCGACATCTCAACAAAAGGATTTGTTTGATGCTGCCGTTTCTCCAGTGGTGCATGAGGTCCTTGAGGGCTACAATTGCACCATTTTTGCTTACGGTCAGACAGGGACCGGAAAAACTTATACTATGGAAGGAGGAGGGAGGAAGATGAAGGTATCTTGGTCATATTCTTGTCTGATTTAAATCATCTGATGTTATGGTCTTCACAAGTTATCTTGAAATTACATTGTAGAATGGAGAACTCCCAAGTGATGCAGGTGTTATCCCGAGGGCTGTTCAACGAATATTTGATATACTTGAGGCACAGAGTGCTGATTACAATATGAAGGTTACATTTCTTGAACTGTACAATGAGGAGATAACTGATCTTTTGGCAATGGAAGAGTCAAAATTGCCTGATGACAAGTCTAGGAAGCCAATAGCTCTCATGGAGGATGGGAAGGGTGGTGTGTTTGTGAGAGGATTGGAGGAGGAGATAGTTAGCTCTGCTGGAGAGATCTATAAGATTTTGGATAAAGGGTCTGCAAAAAGGCGCACTGCAGAAACTCTGCTCAACAAGCAGAGTAGCCGATCACACTCCATATTTTCCATCACAATTCACATTAAGGAGTGTACACCTGAGGGAGAAGAGATGATCAGATGTGGAAAGCTCAATCTTGTGGATCTTGCTGGCTCTGAGAACATATCAAGATCAGGTGCTAGAGAGGTCGGTGGATCTCTTATTCTATTTGAAGTGGAAAGGACGCGTATTTAAATTTAGTTAAAATAAATTAATTCAAGTCTTTACCATATGCTTATTATTTGGCCTGGGTACCATGTATTTACCTTGCAGGGCAGAGCAAGGGAGGCAGGAGAGATTAATAAGAGCTTGCTTACACTTGGTCGTGTCATAAATGCTCTTGTTGAGCACTCTTGCCACATTCCTTACAGGTGCTTCTGTTTGTCACCATCTTGTTCTTGACTTCTTAAAGTTGAGGTTGTTTTGAGCTAATTCTTGTTAAGGTTTGCTATTCTTTTGATCTTTTAGGGATAGCAAGTTGACTAGGTTGCTGAGGGATTCCTTGGGAGGGAAAACAAAGACTTGCATTATTGCTACCATATCTCCCTCCATCTACTGTCTGGAAGAGACCCTGAGCACATTAGATTATGCACATCGTGCCAAAAATATTAAGAACAAACCAGAGGTAAATGCATCTCAGATACTTTTGCCAATAGTAAGTTAAAATTGTAAATTCTAGATATCATACCTAACACCTAATGTTTCCCTATTATTCAGGTCAACCAGAAGATGATGAAATCTGCACTGATGAAGGATTTGTACTCTGAAATTGACCGCCTTAAACAAGGTTTTTCTTGGCATTGCAAAGTGAATTCTATCCATCTTTTTGTCTCAAACACAAAGTTCCATTTCATTCATCCCTCACCCCATACATTAATATTCAGTGGAGTTTCTAGGGACTCCCCTGTCATTTAGCTATGGTTATTCTAAGAACCTGTCTGTATATGCGGTGGAACTTATTTAGTTTTTAAAGTTTCAAATTAATAAATTTTGAAATAATCAAGTCCAATAGACTTAGAAAAGAGTTGAACTGCCACTTGCATCTGATGTGGGGATTAAGATAGTTGTGAGTCATAAATAAACTGGGTGCCAGAATGGTGCGCCAGCAGCACCACTTTCTGAAATATATACATGCAAGATATATATTGGTTGTTCTGACAGACAATTTTTTGACATACTAATCTTTTTCAGAGGTTTACGCTGCAAGAGAGAAAAATGGGGTGTACATTCCACGGGATTACTATATGCTTGAAGAAGCTGAAAAGAAGGTTAGGTTCTAGTTGCTTTTCATTTTAATGCTATGATGTATTTAGGTAAATAATTATGAATTGTTGAATGTAACCTTAGGCCATGGCAGAGAAAATGGAGCGCTTGGAACTTGATCTGGAATTTAAGGAGAAGGTAGTTTTTTTTGGTAATTTGATCTTCTGTTTCATTGATAACAGTTAGAAGTGTTACAATGTTAATAGTATAAGATTCGAACAGAAATTGATTGGGCTAGAAGAGCTCTACGATTCTCAGCTATTGTTAACTTCTGAGTTAAGTGGCAAACTGGAAAAGTCCCAGGTGAGGTTCCTGCTTCTGGTTCCATAAACTGCATACTGAACGTTGGAAGCTGTTTATTTAATGCTTCATGTTCCCACAACAGAAAAAGCTGGAAGTTACAGAAAATGCATTGTGCGACTTAGAAGGAAGATATAAACAGGCAAATTCCTTGATTAAAGAAAAGGAATATTTAATATCTAATCTCCTAAAATCAGGTGAGCAATGTACTGAAACCTTAGGAATTTATGCATCTGGTATGGTCTGTTAAGAATCAGTCTCCAAATTTTTCATTTACATTTCGATCTGGCTTACCCTGTGTTGCAATTTATGTTTCTTGAAAGTAACTTTTCCTTCACATGCAATTGCTCGAATAATGATGTTTGGTTTCTTTTTCTTGCAGAGAAAGCACTTGTGGAACGTACACATGATCTTCGATCTGAGCTGGAGAAAACTGCATCTGATGTTTCAGGCTTATTTTCTAAAATTGGTAAGTTATTTAATTTGATCTAAGAAATCTGGTATTGTGTAGGTGATATACTGCTATTTCTTTCTACTAAAATTACCATATCTCATTGTGGTCAGAGCGTAAAGATAAGATAGAGGATGGAAACAAGATTCTTGTTCAGAAATTCCAGTCTCAGTTGATTCGGCAGCTGGATATGCTTCATAAAACTGTCTCAGATTCTGTAACGCAACATGAGGCTCATCTAAAAGAGATGGAAGAAGAAATGAGATCTTTTGTATCTACAAAATCTGAGGTATTTTTGATCTTATCAGATCTAACTTTTTAGTTGCAAAAATCAATTTGTTACTGTGGGTCCCATGTAAACTCTTCTCATGTCTCTGTTATGCATAGGCCACAGAAGAGCTTAGAGGGAGGGTCAAAAAACTGCAATCCATGTTTTGTTCTGGCATTAGAACGTTGGATGATTTAGCCAGCGAACTTGACAAGAAATCTCAATCAACTTGTGAGATACTGAACTCTCGTGTACACATGCACTCTTCTGCACTTGATGATGTAAGCCTCACCACCTAATTACTTTTCAAGTTGTTTCTTTATTTCTTGTTCAAATTTTAGTGGATAAGCAAGCATATCACCTTTTTCTATTGTACAGTCCTTCCAGGAAATTGTTGCAGAAGCTGAACAGTTAATTAATGAACTTCAAAATAGCCTCATTAAGCAAGAAGATAAATTGGCATCTTTTGCACAGCAACAACAAGAGGTTGGCTTCTACTTCAGAGAGCTAAAAGATATTTCACTATAGGCTCATTTCTAAAGTGTAATTTTTGCTGATTTAAATATTTTTGTTTTCATCACTAAAAAACAGGGACATCTCAGAGCTGTGGAAACAACACGATCTATTTCGAAGATTGTGACTAATTTCTTCCATACTTTAGATGTACATGCTTCTAATTTGAACAATATATTGAAGGAAACACAAGTCATACAAGACCAGCAACTTTCTCAGCTTGAGAAGAGATTTGAGGTGACCTACCAGACCCTATAAACTGTTACTTGGTTATGGGAATGTGAAATCCACTGCCCTACAATTTGTATATTATACTTGCAGGAATGTGCTGCTCATGAAGAAAGGCAGCTGCTTGAGAAAGTAGCAGAGATGCTAGCTGGTTCAAATGCCAGGAAGAAAAAACTGGTACCTGACTCTCTTCTCATATTTCAATTACTGATTATATGCTCCAAAATCTGAAAAGCATGCAGTCATCTTTTAGTGGTAAATAATTATTTTTGGATTTAGCTTTATTAGGCAAGTAGTAAATGTGTTCAAATTTTAAATTCTCTAGGCAGAAATAGACATGAAAATTGTTTGAGAAAGGCCCAGAAAGTCTCTTTTAAATCCATAATAGTATTTAAATATATGAATGATGTTTAACATCCCCACTTTAACCCAAATATAAGTGCCACTTGGTGATGTCGATCACTCTTGATTAGGTGTGCATGCATAGTTTGGTGTATACCTTTTTTTCAAACAATCTCGACTTGAATTATAATTCAAACCCTGGGTGGTGAACAGACACTTGTAACAGTGAGTGCCACAAGGGTAGACAGAGGGTGTGCAAAAAGGTGATGATGCTTGCAAATAAGGGCACTGTGTGCCAACAAGGTGCATGGCGTTGCTGACATTGATGTAAAGGAGCACCCAGAGCTTAATAGTAGATGGTGGTCTTAATAGTAGTGCCAGAGCTCAGATTCCTAAAAGATCAACTTAACTGTGATAGCATGTTAAAATATATAAATAAATGATAAAAAACGCCATGAACTCCAAAAAAAAAATAAGGACGGTATATGATAGAAAATAGTAGTTGGATTTTGCATCCTTTTCTCTAAAGCGGGGGTAGGTTTTAGTGTCTCTTGAGACTTGAAGTTACAAAAGTCATACTCTTGCCATTGTCCGAAGCTCACCTTTAGAGGGGAGTATGGGCTTCAGCATCCCTAAGGACCTGTGGAGAAATATCCATGTTGATTTTGGGCAGAATGGTTGTTCGTCAAAACTGACTCCCCTTGAAAGTGGTCTGCACTTTTAAACCCCTCCTGGTTGGGTTTGAATGTCGCTTGACTAATGAATGAATATTGGCTGGCTCGATTTTGGATTGCATATCTTTTGATTTTTCTAGTTGTTGAATTACTTTCCTAAGCTAACTCCACTTTGAAAATACTTCAAACCTCTCTCCTTTTGCATATATTTCGACTCGAACTTTCGGGCCTTGTTTGTGCTTTTGATGGCTTGAGTTTTAGAGGAGCCTTATGATTGATGTGAGCTCCAATGGCAGCGGGGAGTGAGAAGTTTGCAAGTTTTTGGGGCGAGCTTGAATATTTGAGCAATCTTAAACAAAAATGAATGAAAAAACAGTTGCAATCCCCACAGTTCCCATATGTCTGATACTCCACATTTGTTTTAGGTACAAACAACAGTTGATGGTCTTCGAGAGGCTGCTGCTGAGAGAACAAATACTATACAGAAAGAAATGTCCAATGCCCAGGAATTTACTTTATCAGTCAAAGAACAATGGGCCATTCACATGCAACAAACAGAAAATTACTATAAGGACAGTACAGCGGCAGTGGAAAGCAGCAAATGCTCCATGGAAGAAGGTTTTAGACACTGGTATGAAAAATGCTGGAATCCTTTCTTTCATTTTTGAACTTTGAATTTTGGTCTCTCTTATCCCTCTTTATATGAACAATGCAGCCTGGCCAAAACAAGAATGGGATCAGAACAATGGCAAAATGCTCAAAGTTCCCTATTTAGCCTTGGAAAAGGAAATCTAACATCTGTAGAATCCATTATCAGGTCGTTATCTCATCACTGCAATGAGACCGTATTTGTTTCCATTAGTTTTTTAAACACTTTTTTATCCGCATAACAGGAGCGCAACAGAAGCCAATCAGCAATTACATTCAAGATTATCATCTACAGTCTCAACTACTCTTGAAGATGTTGATGTTGCAAACAAAGCCCTCCTTTCCTCCATCCAATGTAAGACCTTTTTCTGCTTTTATAACAATAAACATGTACAAATCTAAGCATTATTACTCGATGTTTACATTAATTGTATCCAGGTTCTCTGAAACTTGATCATGACGCATGTGCCAATGTCGATTTCATAATTGCCCCTGCTCGCGAGCAGTTGAGGGAATTGAAAGTTGGCCATAATCACAATATCATGGAGCTTTCTGAGAATGCAGGGAAAAGTTTGGTGGATGAATACATGGTGAGGCTCTTACTACACACCATAAACATCAATGTATTTATAGATGAATATCATCATCATTCTTTTTTTCCCTTGCTATTTGTATTTGTACCCAGGTGGATGAGCCAACTTGTTCAACCCCAAAGAAAAGAGAAATTAATATGCCCAGCATGACATCTATAGATGAATTAAAAACTCCACCCTTTGAAGAACTATTGAAGTCATTTTGGGAGGCTAAGTCTCCTTTCAAACAAGCCAATGGAGATGCAAAACATTATTTGCATATTAATGACGCCATAAAAGACTCTAGGCCGCCTCTTACTGCCATAAATTGAAGGAAAAGAGGTAAATGGTAAAACCCTCATGCAATATATATATACATGTATGTTCCAATTGATTCATTATATTCCAATTATTTTGTGAAAATTACCACTCCATGCGTGGTGGCTGTGTGAAATGTAAACTATGTTACCACTCTTAAACTCTCTTATATTTTTTTGTTTTATTATTTAGTTATTTATTTATTGTGTGGTGGTTTGGATTTGATTAAAAAGCAACATAAAGACAAACTTCAATAAATCCAAAGAATGAGGATTGGTCTATGCCCGAAGGATTATATTTTTATTAACCGACAAACCCTAATTTTTTTCCCCTTTCCCAAGAAGGCAAGAAGCAGTGATCAAAGCATCAACTTCCTTGCAAACTGAATGAACTCCATTGAAGTCTCAAACTGCATGGTAAGAGAGAATTAATGATCCATGAGAAGTGAAATCCATCTGAACTCCAATTCTATACCTAGCGTTTAAATTCACAAGGGGGGAAGACTCTAGCTTGTTACTAGATTCTATACCTTGCCTTCTTGTATGCTAAGATTCTAGCTTGTTACTCCATTATCCATTATCCATTATCAGAAGTTTTTTCACTTGTGACTTCCTGAAAGATAACAAAATTACTTTCCACTCTTTCACTTTTGTGAATTACCCCCCAACCTTTCCTTCAAGTTTTTTTGTTCTTTCTCTTTTAACACAAAATCTCTTTAATACATACATCAGATAAGAACAAACAAAAAATTTCATAATTTTTCATCTATGTCTTATGATATACATTAGAAAAAGGGATTCATATTCTAACCCATCTCCAAGAGCTATTAAGTAAAATAAAAATTAAAAGAGTGGGTTAGTGGATATTTGAGAAAAGTAAAGAGGAATGTCATGTAATTTTGTTTTTATTTATGTATTTTACCAGTGTATCAAGTAAAAATAAACAAATAAATAAACCCCTACTTTTTGTACAAGTACTTTAAATAAGCCAAGTATTAAAAGTATCTATCTACAAGTAATCTAATAAAAGCTATTATTTGTACAAGTACTTCACTGTTCATCAGAACTGATTTGGGTTTTGAGCTATTCCCCATTCTTAGCAATGGCAGCTTATAAAAAAAAATTAAAAAAAAAAAGCTCCAACACCCAAGGAATAGAAAACTAGTTATATATTTAGCTTGGAACCTTGTGAATTCCTTCTTTCTTTCCTTCTTTCCTCTTTTTTTTCACTTTACTTGTTCCAATAAATGCATGCATGCATAAGAAGCGAGACACAAGAGAGGGAGAGAGATGAAGATACAAAGAAGAAGAAAGCCTAGGTTTTTGTGTAGGATTGACCACATAATTCAATAAAAGCTGGTTCTATACTAGTCCTTCAATTCTCAGGGTACTGAATATGACCAGCTTTTAGAAACAAGAGAAGGTTTAGACATAGAAAGAGAGACTCTGAAGTCTTCCAATTTGTTAACAAGGGAATCAAAACAAGTACTGCATGTAGATTGTCGTACAAAGTTAAAAGAGTGGTTTCTTCTACACTAACAAACAACAACATCAACAACAACAACAACTACAGACACCAGAACAAGAACAACAAGAGATTAAGTAGTAGACGTGATAATTAACATCCATACAATAATGTTGCAAATTAATTTAGTTGGTGGATGTGGAGCAGGATGAGGACTTGGAGGTGCTGCATTCGTCTCTAAGTCCAGTGCTTTTAGTAGGAAAGAGATCTAGAGTTTTAAGAGGCTTGCAGCATGGCGGAATTATACCGGTGTGACCGGCATTGGATGCCATCATCATCGCCATCCATTCGTTGTTGTAAGTCATGCTGCTCGATGTCGTTGCCATTTCCGATATCCCTTCGGCTTCTATCTTGCTCAGTAAATTCATTGCTTGCTGGCTTGCATCCTGAATGATCAAAATTCATATTACTTTCATAATGTATAACCATGAAATACAGCGGTTTGTGGGTGTGTGTGTGTGTGTGTGTTTCTTGTATCAAAACCCTAAAAAGCCACTGGTAGAGAATTCTTTTTACTTGTTTTTTGAGAAACTCAGTGTTTTGAACTTGTTATTTGATCATTTCTGAAATGTGAAAAGATTAAAGGAACTGCAAAAGGAGAAGACCTGCTGAAGGAACTGAGAAGGCAGTGCTTTTGATTAAAACCCTAAAAAAGAGTTTCTCTTTTACTTCTTTTCTCAGAAAAGCTCAGTCTCTTTTACTTGTTATCTTATAGTTTGTTCATTATGAGAAGATTAGAGGAGCAGCAGCAGCAGCAGCAGAAGGAGAAGGCCTGACAAAGAAACTGAAGTGCAGTGCTTTTAGTTTTTTGAGTCTTTTGATCCAAAACCCTAAAACTTCTTCTACCATTTCATGTACTTGTTTCTTGGTTAGCGAAGCTCAGTTTGTTCAATATGAAAAAGGAAATATATATATCAAAGGAGAAGACCCACTGAAGAAACTGATACATATAGCAGTGCTTAATTATGATCAAAACCCAAAAAACTAGGCTAATTAACCCTAAAACATTTCTTCTCATTGTGGAAAAACTATCACAAAGTAGAAGCAAAAAGAGGAGACCTTCTGAAGCAACTGAACTACCAATACATTTTATCAAAACCCTAAAAACAAATCAACCCTAGATTAAGCATTTCTTTTGCTTGTTTCTTGAGCAAAGCTCAGTCTCTTGAACTTCTCATCATCTTATAAATTAAAGAACAGCAAAATCAGAGAACTTGCTGAAGAAACTAAGGTGACAGTAATGCTTAATCCTAAAATTAACCTCTTGCATACTTATATCACCTTCATCTTCATATATATACATATCATATATAGTTAGTTTGGTAATTATGATAAGAAGAATTGAAGAAGAAAGTAAGTAGACCTGGTGAAGAAGCTGAGATGGAGTATGGAGGCAGTGATGAGGAAGAGAAGAAGGAGGAGGAGGAGAAGCTTCTTCCAAAGTATGAAGCTGTTGGTGCAGTAGCTGATGATGCCTGCTGAGCCTCCTCCTGAGCTTCTGCCTGTCCCTGGCCTTATGATTCTGGAACCAGTAAAAGACATTCTTGCCTTCAATCTTACCATAATATGACAAGTGTGCTGTTATCTGCTGTATCTGTGATGCATTTGGAGTTCTTATCCCACTCCTGTACATCTCCTCCAGAATCATCAGTTGTTCTGGTGTTGGGCACCATCTTGTTGAGGGAGCCTGAGGCATGATGCTGATGATCACAAGATGTTTTCTCTTTGTCTCTTTCCCTTTTTCCTTTTCACTTATATATATGCTAACTAGTATAGATGAAAGGGAGAGGACAAAGACTTATATCTTTATATATATATATATATATATACAGAGAGAGAGAGAGAGAGAGAAGTTATAGAGACAAAAGGCATGGTTGAGGGAGCAGAGAGGGAGAGTTTATAAGGAAAAAGGTCTGAGAAGAAGGGGAAAGGAGATGGAGTACTGTCATGCTGATGTTGCTCTCTCAGAAAGGCATTCAATTTTGGTTTCAATGTTTATACTCTCTCTCTCTCTCTCTCTCTCTCTCTCTCTCTCCTGCTTCTTCTTGTTGTTCTTCTTCTTCTATATGATATGTGTTGATAAAATAAACATCCTGTTCATCATCAACAATGCTTTTGCACTGTTTAGTCTGTGTTTAATTGGTTGTTTGTTGTTAGGTATGGAAAACAGAGAGAGAGAGAAAAAGGGAAGGAGAGAATTGGGAAGTCACATCTGGTAACTAGTGTGGAGGGGTGGTGGGGGTAGGGTGTCATTGATGAGAAGGAATGACACGCAGCTCTTGCTCCACAATGCTTTCTGTCCTCCTCTTGCTCCATTTGTCTGACTAAATTAATTATTACCTGATCATCATCTCTCTCTCTCTCTCTCTCTCTCTCTCTCTGTCTGTTTCTCCATTCCAAATTTCAGCTTTCACTCTCTCATCACTGTTCACTCTCGTGATGCATAAATTAGTATAGTTTCATTTCTCAGAATGATCTTTTGTCTAAATATGTGTGTAAAAAAGACACATTTCTTTCTTTAATTCTTTCTTTATTTATTTTCATGAAAAAAATAACCTATATCTATTTAAAATTTGAAATGAAGCGATAGAAATTTTAGGAGAAAATACCTGCTTATGCGGTGCCATATAATTGCACTAATATTTTTGAGATGTATGATTGGCAGTATAAACTTTGTTTATTTTTCTTTTAACAACAGTTGCAAATGTCTCTCTAGAAGGAGTTGTCAAAGCAATAGATAGGTGATGTATCAATTATGGTTCTTTAACGACTCTTTAAAGATTTACCATGCAAGGCTGGTTAATATATAACACAATGATAGTCTACCATATACATTTAAAATGATATATTATGAATTATAACCCTTGAGTGGTAAATTTTTTTTATCTTGCAATCCTGAAAAGATAAAAAATGAGGATCCTCAAACATTGACCCAGTGGATAGTGAATGAATAGTATTGTACAATAATTCTACAATATTTTTACATTATTATACAATGTTGCTAAAATATTGATGCGGGACTGATTCAACGTTTTGTCTCTCCGCTCATGTTTTCATGCCTTTTCACTACAGTGGATAGTGTTTGGGAAGAGTGTTAAACTGATTATTATCATTGAGGAATTCTAATATATGCTTGTTTTCATATATCACTAATTAACATTAATGTTTTCATTTCTATCTGTCTTTCAGTATTATAATGTGTTTTAATGGTGAATAAAAAAAAATTGTTGTTATTGTTTTGGTTGTCACCATGTTCTTCTCTGTGCTCTCATTCTTTTGGTATTAAAAACATTATATATATATATATATATATATATATATATATATATATATAGATGCATAATTTATATATCTAATATTTGTGAAAAATGGGTTGAAAAAGAGTCATTCTGTGTGAGTTAATAGGATAGATATGAGATAGAACTCTAGATCTATATATTGTATATTTAAAGGATCACTGAATCAAGATCAGACTTTTAAAAGTCTCTTTCCATCATGCCAACTCAAGTTAAAGAGATTAGAGACAAAGCCACTATAAATCAACAATGGAGTTTTCAGAAGACTTGAATTGAAACACCAACCCCTACTGTAACTAAATTTACATTCTCCCCTGCGGCATAATAATTATAAAATCATGATTGACAGCAATATTCTTTAATGTTCCAAAGACCAAGCTCTTACTTATATAGCTTTCAATAATAAATTAATCAAATATTTCATTTTGAATTTTGTGGCAGTTTAGTCACTTACATTAATTATTATTTAAAATGTTGGCTTTCAAGTTTGAAAACGCTCAAAATTGTAGGCAAAAAGATTGGTTGGAACTCCCAGAGAAAATCTATGCAAAATCTACCCGCAAGCGGATAGGGTTAGAGTTAGGGTTAGGGTTAGGGTTTGGGGGAAGAGATGGATGGATGGAGAGAGAGAGAGAGAAGTAAGTGATTATAACTGTCTAGTCACACTTCAACAGCAGACAATGGAGTTCAAAAAACAAAAAGGACTGGTTTGTCTTATCAGCAGAGATTACGTTGGCCTTTCTAAGTATCTTTTTCATCTTCTGTAAAACCCTAACCCTAGCCCTAACCCTAGCCCCTAAGGCATATTTTTCAGCTTGTCTCTGATAAAAAAAGGAAATTTACAAGAAGGTCCCCGTTTGGGGTGCATTTTGGGAAGATAAAAACTTAAAAAGAAAGTAAACAATGGGACCTGAGTACGTACTTTGGTGTGGCCCTGATGAGAGTGACGCATGCAACCTCTTGATTTGATGGAGCCTGGAGAAGCGAGTTGACCGAATATCAAACTCTTCTTTTATATATATATATATATATATACATTTGTGTGTATATATACACACACATACTTATTTGGTAAAATAAAATTAAGTCATGTTTTGAGAATTAATAATTAATTACATAGTCATCCTCATTGATATATATTAAGAATTATTTGTTTTATATCATCAGTACATGATTTATGTACAAAACAAGAGTGATGAAATATAGCACTAAGAAAAAAATTATAAATTATTTGAAAAAAAATTATAAGTAATTTTTGAATATTTGAATTCTCTCTCTCTCTCTCTCTCTATATATATATATATAATATGGAAGGAAACAAAGATGGGCTCCAACAAACATTGACTTGACTTGATGTAACCTCTGCATGATATCGTATTGTTTGAAGAACTTCATAGACTCTGAGACCAAGATCTCATGCATGTACCGTTCTATGTGAAAGATACCTAAATTTTGAGTTGAGGTTTTTAGCATCCTCTCCTACTTTCAATGAAGATATATAGTTGCATAAATAATTCATAGATATATATATACTCTATTTTTCTTTTAATAATTATATGCCAAATAATAATAGCTAACTGTATATTTTTCCATCACTTGTCAGGTCTCTAGTAATAAAGTTAATATATATATATATATCTTCTTTATAACTGCATTTAAAGAAATTTAAAAGTCCAACCATGCATGTTGTGTAACTTCACACTGAACTCTTCTCCCTAGCCACACAAACACATCCACAATGCTCGTATGCCACGTGAAGAACATAGAGTAGTAAAACAAATATGAAAGCTTGAAATTTATCATTCTCTGAAAATAGTTTTTAATATATATATATATCCCTTGGTCCAGTCACAAAACAATTACTGTTTGCTAGCTGCTCCCCCATCTCTTTTACTGTTTGAGCAAACAATTACTGTACCTGTGATTACTAAATGAAAGATATTTATTGTGTGAAGGTGCTTTCCTTTTGTTAAAAGCCTCTGACTCAGTCTTCTTTATTTCTCTTCATTCTCACTCTCTCAGTGAGGAAAAAGAAAAAAAGCAAATTTATTGTGAGATTTATGGTGTCTCTCTTGCCTTTACTCTGAACTATCTATACATATTGTTCCCTCAAGCCAGTCAACTTTGCCAACATATATATATATATATATATATAAACGTGTAGAAAATCATAAAACAAATAAAGGACCATTTAATTTATACATCAAATAAGAAAACTAAGTCTTAACTTAAACTTAAACTAAAAAAGTTTCTTTTGTTTTTTTCTGTATAAAAAGGTGGAAAACTAGAGCTTAATATACGTATAAGATGCTGGCATGCAGATGCTAATATTAGCTTGCAGAGGGTACGAAGGAATCACACCTTATGACATGACTTGTGTCCCATCATACTTAAATCACCTCATTCTCTCCTTCTACACGCCACCACCTTCTCTCTCTCTCTCTCTCTGTGACTTTCTCTGTAACCCTACTACTGCAAGGCTTCTACTAGTGAGTAGTAACTAATAAATATTTACTATTTACTTCACTTTCAATCAACCAAAAGAAGAAAGAAAAAAGAAGCACTTGTCTTTACCGATAACATTCCAAGTGATCATCTTCTCTTATCTCTGTCTCTCTCTACAAAACAAACCAAGATGAAGTAATGAGAAATGAAATCAATTTCACAGTTATTGAGATGACAGCGGTGGGAAAGCACCACAACATTACCTCGATTTGCATGCATGCATGGATGGATGCATGCATTCTCTCTCTATCTCTCTCTTGTGTCTAGTGTCTACTATATAGATATATATTATCTATCTATATATATATATATATACCCAATGGTTCAAAGCGCATCATAAATGGCTCATGATATGTCCAACCAGTGTGCTTTGTTTGACTTGCATGCATGCATGCAACTCTCTTGTTTTGTCTTCTCTGCATGCAGGAGAGGGAATAAGAAGGATGCAGGCATGCATGCAAGGAAATGAATAACAGGAACTTTATTGCATTACATGCAATTGAATTCATCTTGCTTCATATATATATATATTTGTCACAATATATATTTGAGTAGAATTAGCTTTGATAAAAAAAAAAGAGTATATATGAGAAGGAAACAAATTGGAATTTGAAGAGTTCCAAAGACTGCAAGATGTAAAGTAAAGATGAGGGGTGGAACTAGAGGACAGATTCAATAATGGTGGCTTTTCTTTTTATCACAGAGAGAGTGTCAGTATTGGGTTTTAAGGAGGCTTCACTGGTAGCAAGTGTGAGCCACAACAAAAGGTGACTATTTGGCACACTAGCTACACCTTGCTGTTCTTGTTGTTTCATTCACTGCTTTAGCTTTACAACTCTAATTGTTTCACGTGTTTTCTTTTATATATATATATATATATATATATATAGGGTTTTTTTTTAATTTTTAAGAAAAAGAAGGTAAATTACTAAATTGTGAGAATTATAACATATGGCCGACCTTATTTGTAATGATAAATAATTGGCATTTCACTCTTGATCTCTGCTTAGAAAAGTAAGGTGGTTCTAATTCTCTTGTAACTAATTAATTTATAATTTTCGTAGAAAAAATTCTACTTTTCACTATTAGCTTTGATCTTTTACTGTATGTTTTGAAGTGTTTTTATTGCAGTAAATGTTTATGTACTGTAATATTTGTGAAGTCAAATATTTAGTATTTCTCATAGAAAGATAAATATGTTTTCTTATATATATATATATATATATAAAAGAAAAAGGAGGTAAATCACTAAATTGTAAGAATTATATCATATGACCGGACTTATTTATACAATAAATAATTGATATTTCACTCTCGTGATCTCCGCTTAAAACAAAATCATTCTCATAAAAAAAAGAAATTTTCAATTTTCATTGTTGACTTTGGTATTTTACTATCTGTTTTGGTGAGGGTAAATGTTTTTGTATTGGTTTACGTATGAAGTCAAATATTTAGTATTTCTTCTAAAGAATCAAGAAAAAAATAAAAAGCATGATTCTTGAAATATATAAATTAAACAATAGCTTTAATTATTAACTGATTTTTAATTATTTTGAAGAAAGTGAAGTATTTCCGACAATCAATTGATTAATTATATTTTAAATTTTCGAGGGATTGCCTACAGGACAATTTGATTGAATTGTTGGATGTATGTTAACTTAATAAATAATAAATATTGAAAAATATATATTTTTTCACTATATTTTCATTATAATATTTTTTATTTTTTTTTTGCTTTTCTTTTAGGGCACTATACACCTTCCCCATCCTCAAGGAGATTTGGAGCTCTCCTGGGTGCGCAAAAGTACCTTCAATCTTAAGTTCCTGGGAAACCTTTTTATCTAACTATCTACATCAAACAGAATAATCGTAAATTTTCTTATATAGCATTAAATCATCTTTTGATTATTTGCAAAATTGACGATATGCTTAATGTTTGGATAAATATAGTTTTGAACTAAAGAAAATAATCTCTTCTGACAACCAAGGGGCCACTGTTTTCAGCTCCTAAAAGACACAATAACTGGCAAAACGACCATCTAGATCAATTTAATTTATCGTACTTTATATGGGATCTTACAGTTATGTTGTAATACACCTGTGGTGATGGACATGGTCTTTTGTTTTTGTTGGTTTTGTTCTATCGTTGTTTTTGTTAATTGTTATTCTATTTTTGTTGTTTCTCCTATAAAATATAGTTTATTTATTTTAATTTTTAAAAAATAAATGCCATTCAGTGCAGAGCAAATGGAGGACACACACAGCAAATAAACCATAATTTTAGATATGGAAAATTTGATATTGTTAGTTTGATTTTTTTATAATAATAATTATATAAATAAAAAAAAAAAATAAAAAAATTTTTTACCCCAATATTTTTTCCTTTTTATTTTAAATTTTTATATTAATAATTATATAAATGTAAATAAACAGTTCATTAATAATATTTTTTTACCCCAATATTTTTTCTCTATTTTCCTTGTTATTTTTAAAATTTTCGAAACACCAAATTTGGGGGTTCGGATTCGGGTTTGAAATAAGATTATAAGACGGTTTGGATCTGGGCTCCCTGCTTGCTTGGCCAGCAAGGTAACCGGCCCGGATCCGGGTGTCATAATCCTTACGGCTTGACCCCGATTTCCTTGGGAATGATACCCGAAAATACAAAAGCAGAGAGGGTTTTAGAATTTATATATGATCTATTGTTACGACGATCGGAGGCCCGGAAGGAAGCGCGACGCTAATTCCAGTTTTCTTTTTCTCGGTATCTCTTCTCGAATCCCTCCAATTCGAGCTTGTGAGTCGTATAGGGGAATTAATCTGGATTTTTTGATATCTGATTGCTGTTTGCGTCGCGTGATGATTTTTTATTTTGGGTTCTATTTTTAGGTTTTAGTTTGAAGATCTATGATTGTTTAGGCTCTATTTTTTTATTGATTAATTAGATTTTTTTTTAATATTAGATGTGGAATTTAGGTTGATTGTTATGAGATTGCTTGATTTTGGTGTAAATTTACTGGATTGGAAGATTAGGGCATCGAGCTCGAGAGGAAATGTGAAGTAATACGACAAAAGATAATCCTAATGGCGATTTTTCTTTTTTCAATTGAGTTCTCTTACAAGGCTGTGCGCTTGGTTTGTTTTTGTTTAGATCTTGAAAATTGCAAGTGGATTTTGGCTTTATCTTTGTTAGAACTCTGGGTTTTGTTTGGTCAGTCATTGAAGAATAGGGGAGATAGATAAAAGCAATCAATTTGAAATCAGATATATAAGAAATACAACCAGCGATCATACTGGATTCTTAATGAAGGATGTGTATTTGTTTTTCGTTAGTTCATATCTGGTGCACTATAGACTATAGTTGAGTATTTACCTGATTTATTATGAATACAATCTTATTTAAGGCGAATGGATTCTAAGTTGTGAACTAAGACCATTATTGAATATACTGTTTTGATTTGTGATCAGGAGTGGCAATTTAGGTTAGGATTATCTATATATATATTTGGCGCTTAATCAAATTATCGTTTCGCGACATTGTAGCATCCTGGAATGTTGAACTTTCTCTTGTTACGGTTCATCTTCCCAAGATATTTTCGATACCTTTGCAAAGTTAGTTTCCTGCTCATAGCTTACAGTCTCTGCTTTTATTGCCTTTTCCAACCCCATCTTTATTTGGTTTACTTTGTCATAGTGAATGTTTAACTTTCCTTATGGTGCTATTCCTTGTTCTTTCTTTCTTAGAGTATTTAGAGGCTTCTTCTCTTGTCCTTGCAAATTTCTGGTAATTACTTGGTTATTTACATTAACACAGAAGCAAATCAATGTTCCAACTTACTAAGGTTCAAGTGATACAGCATATCTGAAAGTAATGTTTTAATGGAGCCACTCTACTGTCAACTTAAAGATGTATAGCGTTGAAGATTTTCAAAATAGGTTCATGACATCAAAAGGCACCGGCAACTTAAAATATGGCTGTCATGTAGAATTCTTAAAATTCGTATCTGCCTGTTTGCTTGCTTTATATACCTATTTGAAAATTGATGTCTGTCTTTTGTTTGGCAAATTCTCTTACTTTTATTACGCAAAAGGTGCTGGCAATCTTAGATACAACTGTCATGTAGAATTCTTAAGATTTGTATCTGTCTGTTTATCACTTGCTTTATATACCTATTGGGAAATTAATAAGTCTTTTGCTTAGCAAATGCCAAGTTTTTTTTATTATTTTTGTTTATCATGTTAAATCCTCAGGAACTCTCTTATTCAATCAATTGCAAGGTAGCTGAAAATGGGACTAATCAGGAGCAGTTTCTCATTTCTTTTAGGAACTGGCTGTGGCATTTACATTGCTCAGAATTACAATGTCCCAAATATAAAGAAGATGGTGAATGCTTGGCTTGATAAGGCAAAGAAGATCGAAGAAGTTCACAGAAAGCCGAAGAAAGGCGACGACTAATTTCTGTTTCAGTCCTTTGTTCTTTTTTAAGTTTTTGCATTAACACGAACCTGTCGGCAATGGTCTATAACAATATGGTAATATTTCTAAAACAGTCATAATAGTTTACTGTAAATTGCAATTGCTTAGTACTTAATTTTTTTTTTTTTGTCATTTCTTGTTATTCTAGTCAGATGAATAATGAAATTTTTTACCTAAAGGTAAGTCACTTTTGATGCTCTTTGCATATATGCCCCTGCAAAGCATGTTAATTCCACATCAATACTTAAATTGACACACCATTTACAGAGGAAAGTGACATTTAAATCAACTTTTTTTATTCCATTTAGATCAAATGCCCACGAGGGGTTAGACTAGAATTAAAAACTAGTTATTTCTACAACACTAAGAATTCCATCACAGGAGATTCAATCATAGATATATATAAAATTATATTCTTATCATCGAAGATTACATTGATTGATATCATGACCAATTTGGCAAAAAAAATTAAAAAGAAAAAAACCACCCAAAGTTCTTTGCACTTAGCCTTTTACTTTAGTCAAAAAGCTCAAAGAAAAAGGAGCTAAACCCAATCAGCTCATTCTAATCATAGGTTGTTCTTTTGTCTCATCACAATTCAAGAGATTTCTTGAAAGCACTAGAAACTCTATTTTCGTTGCCCTAATCCAAGATTTGAGCATCTTTCATCAAAGAAACTTTATGGGTGCTCCATGGAATGTTCTTATATTATTTTTCACTCAGCACTTGCTAGGAGATTTTTCAGCTTCACTCTTAAGAGTGTGTATGCCTTTCTCTGTATATAAATATATATAAATCTTGATTTTAATTAACACCTCATTGGATTCTCTCTTTTTAATCTTATGAGCTGTTCAACCTTTCCATTTTTATAAAAGCAATACAAACCAAAAGGAAAGCTTTTTGCTGATGAAATTGAGCTCTTTAGTGTACATAATGATTTGAACATTCATATTATTGAGTATCAATTAAGGATTGCATACTATATTGTAAGATAATAAAGACTTGTTTAATAATTAAATCCATTGAAGATTCTTTCTCATTAATTGCATCTAATTTTTATCAACTCTAAAGATAACACAAATTAGTGGAGTTGCTCCTTAGCCTCAATAACAATCACAAAAATCACAGACACCCCCCCAAACATTCCCAACTTCTTGGAGCCCTCATTGCTCAATTTACCAACATTAGGTGGTAACTTGTTTTTCTTTTTTCTTTTTTTTTATTATTTTATCTAATTAGTATGGAGAGATATAATGGAAAAGATATGTGATTCTTCTTTCTAGCCACCTGCTTTAAACTAAAAGCCGAAATCTAACATGGTATCAGAGAGCTTGGATGTTCACGGAAAACATGCCGTGAAAAAGATAACAAACTTGTCACAAGAAAGCAGAGAAAAAGAAGACCTCAAATTACAACTACAACCATGACATCTTTATGATTTCTCTTTAGGAAGGAAGGTTCATGGAGAACTCATCAAGAAAGCTCGCCCACATGCCATCATCTTCATCACATCGACGATGATCCTCCGTTTCGATCTCTTCTTTCACCACTGTATTCTCCGGCCTCCACAAATACTCACCATTGCCATCGCCGTTATCGTAATTCACACAAGAAGAGCCATATCCATAACCATATCTGTAATCATAAACATAACCATAACCATTATCGATATTGCTCTCTGTGTCAGCCTCCGTCTCTCCATTTCTCGCAAACCGGCCTCTCACTCGAGGCCGGCTATCCGCCAGTGTTTTCCTACACGCATACTGTTATACATATTAGCATACTATCTGTGTATATGTGTATTTATATATATATATAAAGACGGCGAAATGAAGTACAGTGATTTTCTTTTGGAAATTCCTCTGATTGCGCTTGCTACGATATCTTTCAATCCTCTCTTTCCGTTCTTCGGCACTGTATCTGCCTACCTTACCGAAGACAGAGTTGCCGTCTTGGCTGCCAATGTCGCCCAATGAATGCATGCCGTTCATCAGCTTTGTTCAAGAGAAGTTAGTTAAGTTAGTTGGAGAAGTTGATACATATATATTGATAAGACAGACTGATGAACAGATAGAAAGATAGAATTAGATGTATGTATGTATGTATGTATGTACCTGAATGTCTTCAGCACTGAAGGAATGCCTCAATGAGGAATCAATGAAATCAGAGGAAGAGGAAGAAGAGGAGAAGGGATGAGGTTTGAAAGATGGAGGGAGAGGAGTGTTGAAGGTGGTGGAGATTAATAGATCAGAGGAGTCATCTTTTGGTCCACTTGTGGAGTAGGAGTAGATTTGGTGATGATGGTTCATGTTCATGGTTGAACTTCTTCTTCTTCTTCTTCTTGTGTGTTTTGAGTTTGTAGTAGGATGTATGTATGAGCATGAGAGAGAGGGATTTGTGGTGTTTAAAGGGCTGGAGTGAGAGAGATGTAGGTCCCACTCTAGGATGACGTGGCAAATGATATGGCTTAGTAAATTCATTAAGGGAAATATTTAATGATATCTTGAGATCTATCAACATGAGAGGGCGGTTTGTTTATCATTAAATTAAGAAAGAAGGGATTGTTTTGAAGAAGAAAAAAAAAATGTCAACCTTTGTTTTGATTGATTACTTTTTCTTTGTTAAAGATCTCATTAGATGAAAATAGTTACAAATTCACTTATAATATCATGGAAAACAACCACAGAAAATAAGTGTGAAATAATGACCAAGAACTACTTAAATCCTTGATTATTTTCTTTTTCCTTCACTAAAAGCCTATAATTTATTTATTGCATTTGATGAGAATAGACATTAAACAAGCATTGATGTGTTCTTAAATTTTGAGAAGAGACATTAAAAAAACTAGTGGTATAAATGATTGGGGGCCGGAGTGGAAAAGACCTCCATGGAGAAGAGAGGATCACAATCAATTAGGCCACCTTCCTTTGAGATGACTGTTATAGTCTATCATGTAAGACTTTGTATATATTTTTGAAGCCTTTTAGAGGCTTTGTATGGCCCTAGATTTCCACCCAATCAATTCTCATTAATCATATTCTCAACAAAGGCATTGCTTTGCATTGCATTGCAATAGAGATGTCTTCAATGATTCTAACACTCACTCTTATAACTTGAAGAAAATGTACCATTCTTATCAAGTAGAAGACTCGTCCTTTGAAGTTAAGAGGAGTCCACATCTCAAAGATAAGCAGTGCATAAAACATCAAGTTGAGTTTCATGGAATAAGGTCAACATGCAAAATAGTACAAGCACTAGAAACACTGAGTGGGAGGAGCAATAAACTCTTTTTTTTTTTTTTTTTCTTTTTTCTCATTTGATTCTTGATTTGGAATGAGAAGCACAAGAGAGTGAGGGTTTTTTTTTTTTTTTTGAAATGGAGTAAAAAATATTCTCTCCTATGTTTTGACCCTTTGATGTGAGTGAGTGGGATTTCATGGGGCTTTTGTTTCAATTGTGGCATCAAAACAAAGGTTGAAGCCTAATTAAAAGATATTGTGGCACAAATATTACACCACTAAGCAATTATTTTTAGTGCTCAAGATTTTATTTGTTTGTTTTTTTGGCAAAAGCTTTTAACGCTTGTAAGTAGTCATAAAGATAATGATCATGGCGAAACTGTATAGTTTATTGATTAGCATGTGTAGTATATAATTGATCCACTTGCTTTCTTGATATGTGTTAGTGTGATATATCTAACTTGATATATTCATTCGGATATAAAATTAAAATAATTCAAAACAGGAGAGTGGCAAGGAATAAATAATAAACGATAATAACAAAAAAAAAAAAACTTTTGAACCTTGCTAATTTCCATCACTACTAAATAATGCTTATATCTTCAGTTTTTTAATGCATATGATTTATTCAATTATTTTTTTAAAAAAAATAACAAAAAACTCAAAAAAAAAAATCACATATAAAAAGTGAGAAATGTAATTTCACTGTGTTAAAAATTGAGTATAATCATAATGCCTAAGTTGAAAAGCCATTTATTTTACCATATTAGAATTCTAAAATATATTTAAATAAATGCTAATTTGATTTAAATTGTGTTTAATTTAGGTTGTGATCTGACTATGCTACTCCTAGGTATAATCTAATAGTTTGAATTCTTTAAACAAGTCTTTAATAGGATCAATGGCGATAGCGAAGAGATTGAACCATTGCATTATGAACTTTTCAAGTCAAGTCACAAACTCATACAAGATTGCCAATGATCTTCTGGTCAATGGACACTTGAATCCCTCTCTGAGGTTGTTTTGTTTTGTAATCGGTGAGAGATCGATTTTCGAGGGTGAGAATGTCAATGACCATTGCACCATGAGCTTTCCATGTCAGGTCACAAACCCAAACAAAATTGCCAATGACTTCTGGTCATTGGACACTTGAATTCCTCTTGAGGTCGTTTTGTAACTGGTTAGGGATTGATTTTCGTAGGGTGAAGATGCTCGTTTGAAAATTTTGAGCATGAATTATGAATGGTCCCTACGCCCACGTATACACCGGCTCCATAGGTCACATGCACTCCTCTACCTCCCTAGCAGCAAGCCGCTCATGTCTTTCCCCTCCCCCCAAAAATAAATAAATAAATAAAAAGATTTATCGGAGATCTACCAAATAATAGTCTTATCAATGGAAAAAAAAATGGTTTGTTTTTGTCAAAAAGAGCGAAACTCTTCGTGAGTTTGCTAAACTAAAACAGATGTGTGCGCACGCTTTGACTGAGCTTTGTGGGGCTCACACACATATAAATGCTGGGATCATCCACAATTCATGCTCACAACTCTTAGATGTACACTCTCACTCCATAGATTCAAATTCGTCACTTGCAAAGTGTCCCTATTGGAGACTAAATACCAATTGACTCCATGTTGACGAAAAGAAAATGGTTTACTACGATCCAAACAATGTTGTCAGAATCTTTTTATCAACATGGTTTTTTTAATCAATACATCCTATGCATTAGAAAAATGGGTAAAGCGTCAAACTTTTTTTGTTTTTGGCTGCAGAGTCAGGGGATCTGAAAATTTTAATCCAATAGTTTGGAATCAGTGCCTAAACTATTAAAAACAACTGGAAAATGTTTTGGTTTTATTCTAAAATTTTATAATTTAAAGTCTATAATCTTTTAACAAAAACCAAACAATTTATGATTGGATGTACCAAAATGCATTCATATCAATCTTTTAATCAAACATGTTCCATAGTACAATTGTTGCAGCGGTTATTAATATAAAATTCTAATATCTGACATTTTTTTATAAAAAAAAAAAATGCCAACATGTGATACAAGGTTAGCCCATTTTAATTTTCACCTTAATAACATCTTTAATATAATTGTACTATAAAAATATTATATTATATTATATTGAAACTATAAAAATTAAAATAAATGTTCTTTTTTATAAATGAATAAATAAATAAATCTTATTTAAATAAAAAATTCCCCAGAATAATAATCCCCAGTTTCCACCGCTCACCAGTAGACTTCTGCAGATTCCCTTCTTCTGCTTTTTTTTTTTATAATTAATAATTAGTGATTATTATTATTATTCATCGCCTTCTTCTACTCCAAGCTTCAATCCTCAGCTCGTCAGCTCCTTCGATCGACCATGGCGTTGCCGGACTCTTCGAGCTCGGCCTTCTGGATCGAATTCCTGAAGGGAATGCTTAAGCCGGCGCTGGCCACGGCCGTGGTGCTCATGGCCGTGGTGCTCTCCTTCCTTCAGAGGCTCAACCTTGAAGGCGAGATGGTCTACGCCATTGTCAGGGCTTTTATCCAGCTCTCGATCATCGGATTCGTCCTCGAGTTCATCTTCACCCAAAAGAACGCCGCCTGGATCATCCTCGCCTATCTCTTCATGGTATATCACATGCTTGCACTCCATTGATCCCACTCTTGAGATTTTTAGGGTTTTGGTCTGATGATTTTGATTTTGATTTCCTGTGCATCATCGATTAACCAGTTGAACTTTTGAACTAGTAAAACTAGTTGATGTTTTGATTTTGTACTGATAAGTAGTAAGAATGGCATCTAGTCATCAAAACAGAGGTTGAAGCATGTTTTCTGTATTTGACTGGTAATTTATCTGTTTTATTGTTGATTTAGTATGTGTTTTTAGACTTGTGTGTATTGATAAACAAGCAATTGTTGTTTATTGAAAAAAAAACAAAAAAAAAATAAAAAATTACAAGTGTTTAAATTTCAATGTTGATTTTTGTGTGTTCAGATTTACTGGCTATTTAGACAGTGATTTCAAATGGAATGCATTGTTAAAAACTAACAGAGATTGAAATTTGCATGCCAAACATGGCAATGGTCAAGTAATTAAAAACTAACCATGTGTAGTCCTGATTGGTACAGTTTTGGGTCGCTTAAATAAGTGATTTTGAGTTCGAGTTTTTGTATAACTGCTAAGAGAGGTCTATCATCTTATGAAGTTCTTGATAGTTTGTCTTGGATTGTTTTAGAGCTTGTAACTCCTAATAAATCGGTGGGTCAAAAATCAGGAAAAAGAATAAGTCACCAAACAGAAATCAAGACATTGTTGAAGCTCTCTCTTAGTTGTCTTGTGTCTAAACTAGGTTATGATTGGCTTTTCTCTGATAATTTAGTTTGTGATTGGAAGTGAATGCACTGAGAAAACAGAGAAGCCAATAAGAAAGCAGACTGAAATTTACTTCTCTAACATAGTAATGAAGTAGTTCTGTACTGCAGTTATAGGAGAAGCTAATGCTTCTTGAACTCATTTGTAGGTCTCTGTCGCCGGTTACACCGCAGGACAGAGAGCAAAACATGTACCTCGAGGGAAATACATTGCCGGGCTATCAATTTTAGCAGGAACTTCACTGACTATGATCTTGCTCGTCTTGCTGAATGTATTCCCTTTCACTCCAAGGTACATCATCCCCATTGCAGGGATGATGGTTGGTAATGCCATGGCTGTCACTGGAGTCACCATGAAAAGGCTTCGCGAGGATCTCAAGATCCAAATGAACCTGGTTGCTATCTAAACATTTAAACTCTTCTTCTACTACTCATTCTTAATTCTCAATGTTATTAAGTCCTCTAATAAGAGAGTTGTTTGTTTTCAGGTTGAGACTGCATTGGCGCTAGGGGCAACACCAAGGCAAGCAACACTTCCGCAGGTGAAGAGGTCTCTGGTGATTGCATTGTCTCCAGTTCTGGACAATGCAAAGACAGTAGGGCTGATCTCTCTTCCAGGAGCCATGACGGGGATGATAATGGGTGGGGCATCACCATTGGAGGCGATTCAATTGCAGATAGTCGTCATGAACATGCTCATCGGCGCGTCAACGGTTAGCAGCATCTTGTCGACTTATCTCTGCTGGCCCGCATTCTTCACCAAAGCTTACCAGTTGGAAACGAAAGTCTTTACTGCAGACTAGGACAAGTTATTGTCTCTCAGAGTTGGATAATGTATCAGTATTCAGAATCAGTTTGTTAATGTAATGTTGCCTGTGTTAGATGCAGGATTGGTTAATGTTTGCAATGCAAAACAAATGCATAATTTTAGCTGCATAATCTAGCTATGTTGCAAACCAAACACATAATCTCAAGCAACCAAGAGAGTTCCAAACTGGTATTTTACAAAACAATTAAAAAATTTTGACATCATACACGTCAATGCAAACCAAACATATATATGAACATGCTGAACATGTGCACTAAGCATCAAAAGATGATTTATTTCGCTATATAAACTTGAGAAACAACTAAAACATGAAAGAGATTATATCGAAGTCTTTGGGAGCAGACGTCTTTGGGAGCAATACGACCACAGGTAGCGGTAGTTTAGTCAATAGGATCATACTAGTAAGATTCAAGACCATAGTAAACATATTACTTCCACTTCTTGAACTTGCCACCACCAAACATTCCATGCTTTCCATGTTTTCCATGCTTGAACTTGCCTCCGTGGTGCTTTCCATGCTTGAACTTGCCTCCAAAGTGAGGGGGCACCATAGCCTTGGTATCCACCATGGCCAAGATTGTGAGCACCGTGGGCACCGTGGGCACCATGGGCACCATGGGATAAGTGATGTGCCCCCATGGCAGCTGCCGCTGCCGCTGCTCCCCCAGCTAGGACTGCCCCCATGGCTCCATGCCCATGTCCTGTAAATTAGAGTTTATTTTCTCAATTACAAAGATATGCATCCAATCACATCTACATCTTGATCTTGCTCAAAGAGTATTAAAATGCTAATAACACATTAACATGAAAGTTCTGCAATCATAAGTGATGCTAACAAATGTAATTAAGTAAATTGAACAGGCGAGTTAACTTTGCCGACTAGAAATGGAGTTTGTAATATCAGAAATGTAGTACTATGGCATACCATGAGAAGATCCACCAGGATAAGGTGGGTACCCAGCAGGTGGGTATCCTCCTGATTGAGGTGGATACCCTTGTGGGGGGTATCCTTGAGGAGGGTAACCTCCGGGTGCCGGTGGGTACCCTTGTGGCGGGTACCCTTGCTGTGGCGGGTACCCTTGCTGTGGTGGGTATCCTTGCGGAGGATATCCTGCAGGCGGGTATCCAGAATGGCCATGGGAAAACAGGCCTTTGTCGCTTTCCCCCTCTTTATGCTTGTCTTTGCCACCTCCCATCTTTCTTCACAAAACCAGACACTGAAAAGAAGGGTATCCATAATAAGCGTAAGTATGCATATTCTCAGGCTCTTAATTTGCTGGTACTAATTGTTAATACCAATAGAATTCAAGCAAAACACAGGAATGATAGCTTTTTTTGTTTCAATAATCTTTCTTTTGTTATAAATAGCATCCAATGACATTTCATATACCGATCAAAATTCTTCACTTCTCTTATTCAAGTTCTATGATTTAAAAGATGATCGAAACTTCAAAATAAAAAGTAAACTTGCAATCTAACACTCAGCTTATTTTCTTTTTTTTTTTTTTGAGTAATTTCTTCCCAATAACATCCAATGGCATATGCCAAACACCAACTAAATTACTTCAACTCCTCATTCAAAGATTTCAATGATTTTAAATGATGATCAAAACCTCATAGCTAAAGCCTAGAAATGCATCCTAACAGTTAGCCTTTTATCAAGAAAAATATAAAAAAGGCATAATCTCTTTTCACATACACCATGGCCACAGTATAACAATGCAATTTGCAAATCGAGCACCCATAGTATCCATTTTTCATGACTGCATAGTCCAAAAACTAAACTTTTCGCTGACTCAATAACTAAAAAACGCAAATTCACGTAAACATTTTTTCATATAAATAGTACTATCAACAATTAAAAGAAACCATCAACACCACCTCAAATTCTTTTTTTACTAATCATCTCTTAAGAATAATATCTAAACAGCCAAGTTACATCAAAATTGCAAGACAAGAAAGAAGTGGATCAGATCATATAATCCAAATCCACTTTACCAATCACAACCCGTCCTTTCTTTTTCTCTTGAAAAACCTAGAAAAGATCACAAGCAAGATCATCTTTTTCATAAGAACTGAAAAAGCATGTTAATCAAAAACATCTAAAGCACAAACATTAGATCCAAGCAATCTGATCGCAAAACCAAATCCAATCCAACAATCACATTTTTTTTCCCAATCTAATCTTATCCAATCCGACGATCTGATCGCAAACACCCAAATTTACATTAAAAATGAAGAAGAAACGGTGCTCACAAACATCTAAAACAACTAATTTCGATCAAGACGATCAGATAGCAAAAACTACATCCAATCTAACAATCACATCCCCAATTTCCTCTTAAAAAAACCCAAAAACAGATCGTAAACACCAATAATTCTATAAAAAAATTAAACAAAAAGAAACATAAGATCTATATATCCTAAATTGAAACGAGAGAGAAGAAACACGCACCAAAGTTCTCCAAGAAACCAAGGAACAGGTCGAAGATCTCAGACAAGAAGGGCATCATATATATATATATATATATATATATATATATATTTCTCCATTGACTTAACCGCGTGAGCAACGCGTAGCGTTGGGAATATAACGCGTGCCACGTGGACAGTTGCGGGTTGAAGAAGGATAGCTGATTTTAAGACACGTGTCCTGTTAGGCATAAATACACAATGAAATGAGCCTTTCGATGCGATGTTAGGTGACGTTTGTTTCACCAAAGTCGCCGAGCCCATTTCGGTGAGTTTGTTTCATTGATTTGGATGCGAAAAGGATGATGTAATAATTTCGAGTTCAACCATTTTAATGTCGATTTCATTCCAAACGGATATTCGAAGTCCAGGTTTTCAGACTTTAACTAAACATATAGTTAAATTTGAATTGTTCACTTCCACCGAAATACCACTTCCGGACTTCCACTACTTCCGTAATTCACTTTCGAACCAAACGGCCCCTAAAACTGTGTCATGGAAACCTGGTGGTATAACATCTTCAAGTACAAAAAGACAATCAAATTTAGACAATTAGTAAATAGTGGTAACTCTGAATTTGTTAACCTTTTTTACTGAAAGAAATAATTATAAAAAAAAAACAAGAAAAACAATTGCTGAACCAGCATATAATATATGCCTTGAATAGTTTACAAATGAAGTTTCTGCTATTTTTTGAGTGACATGGCAGAAATACTGCATGACTTGAAGCACTAGCATCACACACGCACATTGAAATTCAGAACTACAAGTAATGGCTCATCAGTGTGTGAATCAAACCACAAGTTTTGGTTAAAGAAGTTCCATAAAATAGAGTGAGATCATGTTGGAAAGCCAGCTCGCATGTGACTGTATTGCTTTTGCAATGCAGGGCTCATGCATGAAAATATTGATGGCTTTTTGGGCTTGACACCGTAGAGGAAGGATCTCAGAGGTATCTTTGTCTTGCTAGAAAAGTTCCTCGTGGGAGAGAACTGGTGGTGATTGGCATGGCCGCTTCTTGGTCCAGAGAGCTCGAAGCTTTCCTGCAGTTTAGATAATGCCTTCTCGACTTCGACTTGGAGGCCTCTCACATGATCTAATCCTGCCTGTAGTTCATTTGATACCTTGTTGTTCTCCTGCTGCATGTTCAGCACCTCACCTTGGAACTTTGCAGCTTGATAAGAAGTGAGCTGAACTTCTCCACCTTCCGTACTCTCCTTGAGAGCGCCGGCAATGTCATCTTGTATTTCGCAGAGGGATGAGAATCTCTGCTTCAGTTCACCTCTGAGCATTGCATTTTGTTCTAGCCATACCTGGAGCTCAGTCTTCAATTCTCTCAGCCGTTTGTCTAGTGGAGACGAAGAAGATCCTGAAGCAGTGGTGCTCTCTGGTTTCTTGGTATCCTTGAGTTTCTCAACCTCGGTCTGTAGTTCTTCAAATGTAGTCTGGAGCTTCTGCACAGTGTGGTATGTTGCACTGAATCTCAACCAGAACTCCAGGTTCTCCTCAAGCACGGCATCAATGTCTCTTCTGAATTTTTCTTCAATTGGAGAAGCAAGGTGTGGTTCTTCAGCACAATGTATACTGATTTCCTCACAAGGAAGGGTCGCAGCCTCTGCAATATCTGATGCTGCCGCACCTGTCCCAGCTTTTGTCGACTCTGCGTTTCGATCTTCTGGTGCATCAATGTTTCGACACTTGGAACTTAGAGCTGTTAGCTTCGAGAACCGAGAGAAACTCTCGAGCTTGTCAAGGAATGGGTTTCCGGTTCTCACCAGAGAGGGGCCATTGTTTTCATGAGAAGTTTCCTTCAGCAAGCTTAAGTTATCCCTCAGCAATCGAATTTCTTCATCTTTCATAGCATTGGAACTCTTGAGTTCCCTCAGTTGTGCAATTATTTCCGCAAGAGAGTCTTGGTTTTTCTTCTCCACGTCTGAGAGCTTCTTCTTCATTTCTTTGTAGTTCCGAAGGATTGATGTGTACTGAGCAAAGATCTTTTCTCTGCCCTCCACTCCGTTCGACAGTAATTGCTGCAACTCTTGATCATCTGGTTCATCACTTAGGCCAACGTTATCATCCGCTCCCAAAAAGATTTCTCTTTGAGAACCTTTAAGCCACTTGAGTCTCCACCAACTTTGAGACCTGTCTTCTCCTGAATGCAGGGAGCCTCTTTTTCAGAAGCATTTTCTGGCTGAGATCCGATGTTGGAAGGAGTGCAGCTTTCTGCATCTACTATAGTCTCCTTGTCTTTGTGATTTGGAATCTTCGCAACCTCAGTTTTAGCCTGATCTTGTTGACAGTAATTGGGAGACTGCAATTTCTCTGATAGATCATTAAGGCTGTGGCAAGCTTCAGTGAAGTGGCTAGTGACGATGTTCTTCTCATCCTCGACACATTTCTCAAGTTGTTGAATCATCAGTAGCTTCTCTTCTGCCTGTTTCAACCTTGCACTGACAATGTTTGCATCAATGGTCGGGGCTGTTTTCTCATCTTCCAAGTCCTGCAGGTGTTTATGAAGCTCATCAGTATCTGATCTCAGCTTCCTTATCTCCACATTCTGTGATGAAATAGTGATTTCCAGACTGATGACTTTCTCTACCAGCTCATCAATCTTCTCTGCAAGATCAACAACCGATGCTTCTGAATTCATCTCAAAATGCTGCTTAACTTTATCACAAAACGACTGCAACTCCAGCCGCTCTGGTCTCAGAACACAGACACGCTCATGCTCCTCAGAGAGATCTCTCCTAGTCTCCATCTGAGAAGGCTGACTACTTGGTTGCCCCCTGAGAGCTTTCAACCTCAGCTCTGCTTTCTTAATTCTGTCAGACTCTACCCATGCCTCTTGTGCCGTTTTGTTTTGTTGTTCCTGCAAGTTAACTAAGGTATCCTCGCATGACTTCAGTGCCGCTGCGGCCATCAAGGCCCTGGCTTCATCATCATCAATGACTGAGCTGGTACTGAAATGATCTTGCAAGAAACAGACCTCTTCTTGCATCTCCGAAATCTCCCTCTCTATGTCCAAGAACTTTGTGAATCCACTCTCGTACGAGCTTTTGATGAACTCTTTCTGAGTTTGAAGGACCAAGATTGCTTTTTGAAGCCTGTCAATCTCTTCCTGTGCTTTCTCCTTGCTGATCTGGGAAGTCACTCTCCTGTGCTTGAGCTTCTTAATATCCGACTGCTGGTCCTCCCGTCTGGTCTTGTTTCTTGAGCTGATTTGAGGGATCTCTGCAGGTGCTTTGTGAATCTTACTAGAGTCAATGGAAGTGATTGCTTTTGGCAAACCATCATCATCTTCATCATGGATTGCGAACTGGACTTGGTCAGGAAATGCGGTTGCTATGGTGTGATTGGCCTTGTGCAGTTCTCCGGAAATGCGGTCATACCTCTCCGCCAATGCTTTGTATGCCTTGTATGTCTCTTCCACGTAGTTCATCAGCTCTGGTCTCTTCTTGTAATACATCTCTGCCCGCTTCGCAAAAGAGTCGGCGTCCTCATCGATGATTTTCAGCATTGACTTTGTCTTTTGCTCCATCTCTATAAGTAGTACAAAAAAAGAAAATTCGATAATACTTGAGAAAATCAAGAATATCCATAGTCTCATGACTAATCAATCAATACCACCTTAATATGAAATCTCATAAATCATAGATGAATGTTCTCATATAATCTCATATTCTCATAAAACAGATGAAAATCATATAAATAAATAAACAAAACAAATGGCATGATGATTAAAACAAAAAAACAATAAGATTACGTAGCATTAATGAGAGAAGAGGCTAGCCTTGGAGGTTGTTGTCAAGCCACTTGGATTGGGAGGTCCTGATGTGGCTGGCCCACCACCATGAGTAGGCATTGCTAGCAGCTCGCTGCAGCATCTCGGTCCTTGGCCTACCTTCAACCCACTGCTAATGCTAATGGAAATGGTTACCATGAAGAGACGAGCATGATGGAATGAGAGAAAGAGGACGCCAATGAAGGAGATTGGTTAGAGATGGAATAAATGGAAGGGAATCATGCACCTCCGATAATCAAGGATGACCGAGTCTTTACATCCCACTCTAAAGCGGAGCTTTGCTGGAGTTTGCCTGTCAAATTTTAATTAAAATCATGGTATGCATGAAATGGAAAATTTAGGTTAGGTATACTTCTCGTTTAAAATGAAAATTTTTTATAAAACATATTTAAACATTTGTTATAATGTTATAAGGAAAAAAAAAATATATATTTTTCAGATGGCGTATGCAATCCTTTTATTTTAAAATACTATAACGCAAACTAATAAATTTTTACATTTTACAAATTTTATTATAACTTATCAGAATGACCAACGGATTGAAGGAAATAAACAAATTGGCAAGATCTTTAATGATTACTTTCACACCCTTTTGGTACCTCAATGGACATTTATCCAAAGCTCCTTGGTCAAACTCTGCAAAGACTTTTATGAGGGCACGGTTAACTTTGAACGTCTAAACTGGATTAACATCACTCTTATTGCAAAAAGTAGTGCTCCAGAACATGTGTCGGATTACCGTCCAATAAGTCTTATTAATTCCACTTGTAAAATTATTTCAAAGATCCTAGCCACTCGGCTTAGCACTGTGATTAATCTCCTAGTGGATGACTCTCAATCTGGATTTATTAAAGGAAGGTGCATTGCGGACAACATTGTCGGTGCCCAAGAAGTAATTTTCAATTTGCAAAAACGGAAACTCCTTGGACATGTCTTCAAAGTGGACTTTGCTAAAGCTTTTGATTCTCTAGATTGGAATTTTCTCCTTGAGGTTCTAGCAGCAAGAGGATTTGGACCTGAATGGATTTCTTGGATTCATACAATCCTTAGCTCAGCCAAAGCTCAATTCATTATTAATGGTTCTACCCAGGGTTACATCAGATGTAAAAGAGGATTGAGACAAGGAGATCCACTTTCTCCTTTACTCTTCGCCCTAGCAGCAGACGTTCTGAGTGCTATGTTTACGCATGCACTTAGATCTAAAGTACTAGTGGGTGTTCCTCTGGACCAATCATTTAGCATCTGTCACTTTCAATACGCGAGATGATTTATTAATCTTTACAGCGGGAGGGCAAGAAGATCTCCAAATTATTAAACTAATCCTTTATCTCTTTGAGGGATCTTTCGGCCTAACCATTAATTTCTCGAAAAGTTGTCTCGTATTCTTCACATTATGGCTTTCAACCTCATCATTCTTCTTACGGAATCTTAAAGCTGCTCCGAGAATTGCCTTCCAATTACTTACTTAGGAATTCCTCTCTCTGGACGAAGACCAAAGCGTCTAGACTGGACAAAGTTGATTAGTACGGTTCGCTCAAGACTCACTTCCTGGAAAGCAAAGTATTTATCCTTAGGAGGTCGTTTAACCCTTGTTAACTCAGTGCTCTCAACAATCCCAGTCTACTGGATGTCGGTTTTCAAACTCCCCGCTTGAGTGATCAAAGAAATTGATCAAATTAGAAGAGACTTCTTATGGAAAGGCCCTGATCTGGGACCCAAAGGAATCAGACTGGTCGCCTGGAATAGGATCTCCAGACCCCGAGACATGGGAGGATGGGGAATTCTCAATCTTCATGATTTTAACAAAGCTTTACTTGGAAAGTGGTGGTGGAAACTATCCTGCAACCCCAACAGCAGTTGGGCTAAAATTATCCAAGCAAATTACTCAATTAGAAATTCAAGAGATATTTTATTTCTTTCTCCACCGCGAAATAAGTCCTTCTTTTGGGCAGGAGTGAATTCCGCCCTAATTCCCTTCCGCTCCTGCATTAACAAAACTATTAGGAATGGTTCCAATACTTTCCTTTAGTTTGACCGCTGGCATAATAGACAACAATTAAAAGACATTTGGCCAGCTCTCTTTACTGATTGTTTCTTTCCTTGGATAAACTTAAGACTTTTCCAACTTCATATGAACAATCCAGAGATTCTCTTTCAATCAGCCTCTCTAGATTTGATATCTCCCATCCTAGAAATCATCCCTGATTGTTCCAGTCACCTTGAAGATCTTCACACCTAGGCTCTAGAAAAAAGTGGAAATTTCACAGTTAAATCTTTCTACAAATTCCTCATTGATGGTGGAATACGCAGCTCACTTTACTCTTCCTTTTGGAAAACCCGTTGTCCTACCAAAATAACTCTCTTTTGCTGGCTAGCTGGCGAGGATAAAATTCTTACTCTTTCAAATCTTTTCAAGATAGGGTGCAACTCTCATATCTCAACAGACACCTGTGTCCTCTGCCATAACGCCTCTGAGACCCTGAATCATCTTTTTCTTGATTGTGTTTTCTCAAATCGAATCTGGTCTTTTTTTTCCCAAGTCCTAGAAACTTACTCCTTACCGGATTCAATCCTTTCCATCTGGACATCCTGGTTACCCTCTCTACCTTTTAATATTCGTTATCTTTGGGATCTCACCTCTAGAGCAATCCTGTGGAATATCTGGCTTGAAAGAAATTCTCGCATTTTCCAATCAAAAGCTCTATCTTTTTTTAGAATCATTTTTAAAGCTGCTAACATGCTTTGCTCTTGGTTTTTAACAGCCTCTGACAGTCATCAGCAGCACCTTAATGAAGCTTCTCAGAAAATAAAGCGCTCCCTAAATTTCTTCAGCGCACGGGCTGCAGATCAAGCCGGCGACTCTGACCCCGACCTCGCTCAGGAGTAAATCCTTCCAGCTCTTTAGGCGTACCTGAAATGCCATGCGGTGTCTTCCGTCTGCCTAGGATCTTTTTCTTCTTTCTCTTTTGTTTTTTTGCTTTCTTGTTCTCCCTTCTTCTCACTTCTGGTGAAAAAACTCCTCTGTTTTTCTACGTTGTTCTTCTTTAATAAATTTGTGGTTTATCCACTTTATTTCAAAAAAAAAAAAAATCCTATATCTTATATATATATCTTGATATTCCACTCTTGTGATAATTGTTGCCTGATCATTTTCCTATCATCTTTAATTTCTTTTTTTTTATTTTTGTTTTTTTGCTTTATATTTCTCTCTAGTTTTCTTAACCGGAATGATGTTGCAAATGTTGGAATGTTTTTATATATTATATGTAATTTTTAATCTTAATCAGGTTGATTAAATTAATCATTATTTGATTTTGACTTTGATTTTTTATTGTGTGCTTGTGTTAGTGGACGCAAGAAGTACGACGAGTATATAATTCAATATTATTATATAAATTTTTTTACTATGATAGCTATAAATCTTAAATTTTTTGAAAATAAAAACCTTAATTATCCAAATTGTTAAAAGAAAAACCACAAATCTATCAATAAACCAACATATGCAATCCTTGAGCAACTTTAAACTCTTTAGCTAAACATGAATCTTTGCAATCAAAATGTATTGTTTTTCTCATGAAAAGTTAAAAGGCATGAGTTCAATTCTTCAGGTCAAATTGAATAAAATTAAAATTCCTGCAAGAGATTTCCATTCAAAAAGTAGGGCAAGCATTCAAATATAATAGGCACTAAAATAATCTACTTCTGAAGAAGAAACAGTACCTTCCGATGCCGCTTCATTCCCACACTGACGAGGTAGCTTGGTTCTTGTGTGGCCCATGAATTACTATTATATTGGAAAAGCTCAACACCATCCATATTACAGAATGTGTTAGTCTATTCCAACAGTCTCACACAGTAATTTTTTATCCAATCACATGCAGATCTTAGAACACAAAGTTCCCCCTCCAAAACATCTATTGCCATTTGTCTTCTATAAGTGAATCGACTGTGGCCATTATAAGTTTGAGCTGAAGTCAAAGCCTGTTGAACAGATCAAGGAACAGTTGCAAATTAAAGAAAATCTTCACTGAGTTCTGAGAGTGGGTGTCAGTGTCAAACAATAACAAATTCAGAAGTAAAAGTCACATTTGTTTCAGTTGAGGATTGGATACTGAGGCACTGAGTATAAGAGGTCTGCCCATGAGTAAGAGAGTAAATTGTAATATCCAGAAGTAGATAACTAATTTCAAAAATACATCCAATACATGTCCAATACATGTTTAAACAGAGAATTTCTATTCTTCATCTAGAATTTCCACCAGAAAAAACTATCAATTATGTTTATTGTATTTCCATCCAAACTTGGAATTTAAAATATCAATTCAAGTCAACATCTTGAAGGAATTCAATCTTGTGCAACAATTAGACTTTACCGTGATTGCAGCAACATGTGAGTGAACTGCACGTTCAAGTTGAGCAAGCAGAATGTGATGAGCCAAGATCTCCTTACTCATGTCCTTCAAAGTTCTTCGACCAAGCCGTCCATCATTTTCAGTAGCCTCAGTTTCCATTGCTTTGAGTTCTGTGGGTTAAGTATAATCAATTATTAATCACAACACTAACTTTCTCTAGTAGAAGGCATAGTGCAAATTCATTCCTAAAACTACCTAAGAAGAATGAAGAATCACTCAACCTTCATTTGATGTGGCAGATAAGACTCGAGAAAGTGCACGGAGAGCTTGTGGAATGCCTTTTCCTTTTTTACTACCAGTTCTCACTTTCCTAGTCAAAAAAATTCCATTATTTAGATAAAACTTGGCAAGATGGAAAGCTGAATAAAAATAAGACGCTACGGTTGAATACATGGCTGAACGGAAATATTGTAGACCACAAGTTCTGATATTGATTTTGAATAGAACGCATGAACAGATAGAAATTGAGGATCACATGATAGACTGATAGTATCCATATAAAGTAATAAATTACAGTTCATGAATGTTTGTACATCAAGTGATACCACACAAAGCAATAGAACAAACCAACACCAACTTGAGTGTGAAGAAATTTCCTGAGGAGCTGAAACCAAGTGCATTGTTGGCCGTTGGCAAGCTATGTTTCTTCCAGAGTTCTGATTTCACTTTGTACAAAGGATCACCTAAAGGTATATCCATGCCTATCTGAACCTAAACAAAATTTGCAGTAATCTATCAGAATTAGGGAAAACATCATTGGGAAATAACAATAGAGCGTAGAGTCTAACAAGTCAATGTCACAAAAAATTGAAATTGTCTGAAAAGTACAAAGAACCCAATTCTATACTCATGAGATTACTTTCATGATACTGATGAAGTACAGGTGTTACAAGATACCAGATAATCTGATACACTTTCGCATGGCAGATGCTAATCATAACATGATATAAAGACACATCACATTATCCTGAGAGATAGGTTTATATCATGTAAAATAACATCATGTTCAATCTGCACAAGTAGAAGGTAAAACCACAGAAACAGCATCCGCCAAGGGCCCCAACATATAGCGCATCCATACATAAGTGGTGTGTTATAGAGACAACAATACCTAGTGTTCAATCTGACAACCATTTCATCGAAATAATTTTAATATGCCAGCTTATTGAGGAAACTACTAAATATTTACTTTTAAAAAAAAAGATCAGGCAAGTGCAATCATGTAGCACACTTAGTAAACAAAGATACCACTTTAAACCTGGTCATAGATGTTACATGGAAGTGTAAAACCAAAATCCAGTAGGAGTATCGCATTTGAAAACTTCCCATATCTTATCAGAACCTGGAAAAAAATGCTAGACACATTCATTATAAAGTGTTAGGAATTGGTGAGTCAAAATCCTAGAAAGATTCAGCTCTACTATCCATTATGAAAGGTTCAAGTACCAATGGTAGCTCCTAAACAGAATTAATCAAGATATGAGATTTGTTGTCAAACTTAGAGAATGCAAAACATTAGATGCAAGAACAAGAGGATTTCCATCACATTTACAAATCACATGTTAAAAAACACTGAATTGCCAGAATAATCTGCTATAGACCAAAGTTGGACTCACATACAAATTTAAACACGAAAATTCATGTATCAGCACACACACAAAAAGGAAAGAAAATAGCACATTTGATATGCACGGAAAACAGCAACTAAAAAATTTGCCTACCAGAAGCACCTGCTAACCGATTTTTAACCTGAAATCACATAGCTGTTTGGCAACGGATTACAATGCCAATCTGGTTATGCCCCTCAAAATAAATTGACATAAAGAAATGCTAATATGATACTTAAGAAGGCATCAGATAATAACAAAGTAATAACCAACTAGAAAACAATCAATCTATGAACCATCTAACCTGTTCACATGCAGCATAATTTCTATCTGCAATGACCTGCATCATTAAGTGATGAATCAACGAGTGCTATTTGACTATGGTTACAGTCAGCTGAAAAAGTAAGAATCAGATTACATGTTCAATGCTGTGTTTCAAAATCAAGTCACAAACAAAAGACATGTACCTCTGATATTTCTTTATCATCATCACTTAGCAAGACAGCCTCTGAAACACCATCATGATTTAGGTAATCTGCAAAAGGAACCTAAAACATATGCTTCAAACTAAGAATTAAGAGAATAACATACATGCACATAGGTTCCGTGCAAGTAAATACTTTAGGGCCGACAATACATACCAAAGAAACACCCAGTGATGTTCTCCATGCTCGAGATTCAACTGTCAGATCAGATAAAGTAATCAGCACAAGATTCAAGTTCATAGGAAACAACACTTGAATAAAAACAGGAGAAAAAAAAAATACAATGACACAAGTCAAGAAAGAATGAAGTAACTTCATATGAGTGATTTTGTCACCATTAAATTATAAACAAACACATGACATAAAGTGCTATTGCAGGTCAGATTCATCAGCAAGAGAAATTGAAGCAGTAGCTTTGCACACAAGCCTTTGAAGGTTTCATAGGCAATGCACCTATACAACAATTTTACAAGATATAGTGAATGACAATTTGGATGAGTTTCTATATAAACACCAACATTAATTATTCTAGACTTACGTGCATAGTTTCTTGGCCATGTAACAAGGACGCTAGACAATACTCAGTTTTAATCACATAGAAATTTAATCAAGAAATTCAAACATTAAACAAAAATATGTAGAACCATCAAAAACCACAATTAAGGATGTGAACACATTTCAGCAAATCCATATGAAAAACACAAAGCTTTTCATAAATGGTCAACTATACCCAAACTATACGCATGCATGAAGTCCACCAATTTACAATCTCCATACATTTGAGGGAAATAGCTCAAGGCCTGAAAACAAATGTAATCTAAAGATTACTGAACCAGTGATATATGAAATAGAATAAAATCATGCTAAAACACCATCAAAGACAGAGGAATAATATCATACTGAAGATGAAGAAAATAAAACGCAAGATACAATATCATGAAAAAGAACTTGTCAAAGAGAAATGGCAACAACACTCCCTACAAAAGCCTAAAAGTCAATAAAAGCTATAGCAATATAGTGCGCGCGCACAAATACAACAGGACATATATCAAATTTGTGTTTTTCTAGATTAGTCAACTTATCCTGCAACCCAGTAATGTAACAAAAAATTCATTTGAGCAGTTTTACAGAGGTAATAGGCAGGCCTCTCAATTTACAAGGTATTGGAATTGGTTGAATAAGATGTTATTACAGTACCAACCCATAAACAATCAGGTCACGGTGGTGTGATCTAACCTAAATATGCATGGTGACTATAACCATGCCACAAAATTCAAGCCTCTTTAACAAGTCTATATTGCTGTAGTTGTCACATTAGCAACACGCTTAAAATTCTAGTTCACATCAGCGCATCACTGGTCATACTCAATAAAAGTGGAATTAAATGTAAAATAGACCATAAATAAGCCATCTTTAATGCATAAAACGGGTATATAGTAGAGAAAAATGAAGAATCATTGTCCCCCAGGATGCACAACCACACAAGGAGAAAAGGTACCATAATACCAGTTGATATTTACTAGATGAAAAAACAAATCACATGCATCCACCAGATATAATATTTTAAAATACTTGACTACCAAAAAGAAATACATACAGGTCTAATTGATGAAAATTCATTCTCAATAAAAGTTTTTTTATCCATAGTTTCCTGGTATACTCTGCTCTCACGAAGCATTTCAAGTTCTTCTTCACTCCAGAATATCTGAAATGATATATTCACACCAGTGCAACCACTCAGTGTCAAGAAATTCTGCCATTATACAACATCAGGGATTTAAATATATTCAAACCAACCACACTAGCAACAGACAAAAATAACTACCAGTGAAAATACATCATCACACCATTCCTCGCCCAACAATATTAGTTCAGGTCATGAACAAACAAACACATTTAAAAGGTGATCACCTCCAGACAATCATATTAACTTAAGAGTCATATTTTCACTGTTAATCATAGCTGAAGTGAAAAATATGCATGGGTATAAGAGTTAGAATTTTCTTCTGTAACATATATCCAAGGGAAACGGAGATCTTATATATGTACCGTGCTATGCATCTCATCAATACTAGGAAGACTGCTGATGTACGGCGCCCATTCAGAATCCTAGAGGATAGAAAATACATTATTAGTTATGGTATTTTGACGCTTTCATTACAATTTCGCACATATAATGCATTAAAGATAATGAACCCAAACAATTTCTTGAGCATTGACATACAACCTGTCCCAATTTCTTCTCAGCAAGAAGAACAAGAGCAACTCGTGATATATTAGAGACATCACTAACAAGATGAGACTCAATCTCAGGGAGTAGGTTTTCCTGTGTGATTTGCTGCAAAAATAACACAAGCTAAACAGCATCCTTGGACACCAAGAAATCAATAAGAGGTAACATACAACGCTGAAGGGAACCCTCAATATGCAATCCCCAGCTCGGACAGACTTCCGAGCGAACAGCGCCCTGCAATTATGGAACAATCTCTTTACCAAAATCAACACGTATAAGATGGCGGACTACGAACAATCGATACCCTAACCTTCCGAATTTGGAGAAGCCAATCGATAGCGTGGAGGATACTTCGCAGCCCGCTTTGCGCTGCAGCCATGGCAAGAACTCATCGCACTCTCCGCTCGACTGAGAGAAACCCGAAGGTACATCGATTAGGATTAAAGATTGGGCTGTAGAACTACGGCGAGAGAAAGAAAGAGCAAGAGAACGGGAGAAACGAACCTCCGACGATGCGGCCGAACAGTGTTCCTGGCGGCGAATCAATGAGAAAGAAGAAGATGATCGAAAGGGGATGAAACGAGGGATCCGAGCACGGACGAGCATCTCCGCCGCCGAGAGCTCTGAAAGGTGTTGGGAGCTGAAGATAATTTTCTTTTTTCTTTTTTTAATTAAAAGATAAAATTTAGCGGGCTTTTTAAAACCTTCCCAAAAATAACACGAACCCGCCAAATCCACGTAATCAATCCTGGTCTTGCTGGAAATCCATTGGAGCCGTTGATATGTTTGTAATCAACGGTGCATAACGCTATAAACAAGTCATCTTGGATCGAACTCTTTGAAGAAGCATTCTCCAACCCTCTTTTATAAATAGCTTGGTCATCATCCCCAATTCATCATCGGCTTCGTCTCCGATCGTGAAATCCTAGTGGAGATTTTGAGCCCAAATTAGTGGATCCACCGATCTTTCGACGATGTCGGGACGCGGGAAGGGAGGTAAGGGGCTTGGCAAGGGAGGAGCGAAGCGTCATCGCAAGGTACTGCGTGATAACATTCAAGGAATCACCAAGCCGGCGATCCGACGTCTTGCTCGTCGTGGCGGAGTGAAGCGGATCAGTGGGCTGATCTACGAGGAGACGCGTGGTGTTCTTAAGATATTCCTTGAGAACGTGATCCGAGATGCGGTGACGTACACGGAGCATGCTCGCCGGAAGACTGTGACTGCGATGGACGTCGTCTACGCGCTCAAGCGTCAGGGACGCACTCTCTATGGTTTCGGTGGTTAGGTAATTCCACAAATAGTCTTGTTTTCAAAAAAAAAAATAGACAAAAAAAATTAGGGTTCGTAGTTTTGGGCTTGTTGGATGATGCAATGCTGCCTTGCAGATCCACTTTTCATGTGCTTTTAGTGTTTAATACTGAACATCATAGCAACAATCTTCTGGAATGTTGGGAAATTTATCAAATGTTTCTTGGATTGATGTGACTGTCCTTTCCTCAATGTAATTGTTCATTATCTGCTTTTTCTTCAGACTTAGGTGGTTTCTATGCTCTTTATGTATGAATGGAAATCCTTAAGTGGAATTTTGCTTTAATTTAATTTGACCGGAAGATTGGCCTCATGTCTGAACTTTTCACGAGAGAAATAATGCGTTCAAATTGCAAAGATTTTTGTTTTGTTAAAGACTTTATAGTTGTCGAAGGATTGCATAGGTTGGTTAATTAATTGGGATCTATTTTTTTAATTAATTATTCTTTATGCTTTATTTTTTCGAAAAAAAAAGGGTTAGATTATATTTATTAAACATGTGAATATATAAGACACAGGTACCAAAAAATAACACGAGATTTGTTAGGTGTGGAATTGTCAAATATAAAAATTGTACTAAAAAATAATCTACTAAGATAGCATTTATAGAAGCAATAATCACATTGTGCTAATATTGTTGCCTATGTTGTTAAGAATCTTTTTAGGGCGACAAATTTTAGGTTTTGTCTCATGGTGTTGGTTATTTTCTCTGATTATTAAAGTTTAGATTCTAGTGTTGGCCCATATCCAATTAAAAATTGAAAACAAATTTTATACATGTGGAGATTTGGATTTGTTCTGACATTTGTTATTTTGGATTCGTTAAATGAGGTGTTTTTTCATGTTGCTGCATTGAGAATAAGTGAGAAGGCCAAAGTTACATGATTTAAGTGAATAGTGATTTAATTTGGGCCTGTAGCATGGAGTGATGAGGCTTCAAATTTTTATTCGATTTTTTATTGGATGATTTAGCTCAGAATTTCTTTATTTGTATTCAAAAGTAAAGAGATAACTCTAATGATGCTTGGTTCAAATGATATGGGGGTGATATCCTTTATCTTTCTCGGTGATATTTGTTGTTATTGATAATACATAATGAATATAAAATGTAAATTAAGATCTGATTTAAAATTTTTTTTTTATAAAGTGGATATGTTACAAAAATTGATTAACAGAATAAAATAGTAGATATAAGTTAAAACGTTGAATATAAAGAAAACTACAATTAACAATAAAGAAATAGATTAACCAAAGATAAAATATCCTGAGTAGCATTATCCTCAAGAGCAGAAGTCAAAGAATCAGCAAGGTTGAGACTTTTTTTAATATTCGGGATTGACTCCTCTAGTGTTGTTTTAAGTGTTTGGAGTTGCATTAATCCAAGGAGTAAACAAAAGGTCAATTTTAATTATAATCAAAGAAAGCTTTGATGCTATACATGCAAAATGTAATTGTTTTTTAAAATCCACATAGCCCAACAAATCACATGAATATGTAGGTTATTGAGATCCCTAGGAGAGAATCCAGTTTTATTTAAGGAAGCAAGAGGAAGGGGGACATTGAAGAGAGTACGAAAGTGCGCTCAAATCCTAGTGACAAATGGGCAAGTGAGAAGTAAATGGCTTATAGTTTTCTCAACAGCATGGCACCATACGTAAATGGTTATGAGAATCCCACTGCAATCTTTTTTGGCAAAGTTTACGAGGAAGAGGAAGAGGATCCTATCAGCTGAGGTGAGCCAAAAAAAAGGCACATCTCTTTCAAGAGGGATTTGCCAATGGGTGATTTGATGCCCTTGTTATTTAAAAAATTATAGAAAATTTTGACTGAAAAGGTTTTTTTATTTAAGTGCCAATTCCTAAAGTCCTTTTTTTTTTTTAAATGACTTGTTTATTTTTTTTTCTATTTTTGTCTTTGCATATGATGAAGTTTATTCAGATGTGTGACACATGTTTGTGACTCAAGTTCTTCATCAACAAATATGAGTTTAATGACCCTTGTAAAATTGTTTGTTTGATTTAGTTATCAATGAAGATATTTGATTTTATTGATTTACTGCCATTCCTTTGTCTTCCCACTAAAATGTGCTTAAATTAAAAAATGAAAACTATTTATTATCTCCACAGGTACAAAGAAACAGTTGGGAGTGTTTTCTCAGGCCCTACAAAAACCTAGCTAGATGATTTAATCACCTAATAATATCTATCCGTCTAGTATCTTTTGTCTGACCGATAAAACCAAAGATAGATGATAACGTTGCTGTCTTATTGTTATTATTTTTTTTTTCCGTATGTTTGTAAAGATGTTTCACTTTATTCATGTGTTTGTGCGTGTATATAGATGAGTAATCTAAAACCATTGGCAGATAAAAAAAATTACAATCATTTGGCTATCAGCCGTTGGATTGGAATTCAATAGAAGTTATTCTTCTTCTTCTAAATGGTTTATATTGTGTTTATAAATAATATATAGTGGAATAAACCATGATTTTTTTAATGAATAATATCAAGTAGAATGTATAGTAATTTGTTTATAACCGTTCATTACAAAAGTATCAAATTCAATGATTATTGTCCAATTCAATCATGATTGCCGAAGTTGATTCCTTCTCTCAAAAGTAAATTTAGTGCCAAACATTTTTTTTTAACAGTACAATGTGATTACAACTGTTTATGTAAATTTTTATTTTTTAATTATTTTTATTTTTTGATTTTTTTATTGTGATATATGTTATACCTTCCATGAGTTTTTGTTGGAGTTGTAGTATGAACCAAGGCTGAGAAGTGTTCAGGGTGATCATGTGCTCTCATTATTATTCATCTGTGGAATTCACTTGTGTTACAATTTGTTGAACAACGGCCGCCAAATTAATCATAGACATATGTGGCCATCTTTTATGTATGCTTTAAGTTTTTGTAAAAATATTACTTTTGTTACAATAATAAAATTGGTGGAGAGTTTAAACTTAGCTTGTGATTTATGTATCATTAGGAAAAAAAGAAGAAAAATTATGATATAGGAATGCCCCCTTGATTTTTCAATTAATATAAATAAAATTAGTAAATTTGTTAAAAGTAATTTGTTAACTAGTATTTATCATTAATGATATGATTTTAACTAGTTTTAATTTTTATTGTGTGTGTGTACATATATAATTATGAAGAACGGGTCTAAATTGTCATCCTCATAGCTTTCAATGTTCTTGAGTCAAATAAAATCATGATGTATAACAATTGTGTGTGATGTAGCTCACCCTTTTTCTTCCTCATTTACTTCATCATTTAAGTGCAATATATTTGTAATAAATATGGTCTTTGCTCTGCTTATGACTAAAAGATCCATCTCACTATTCAATATCCATAACCACATTCATTATATATATATATTAAATCAATCAAAACCATTTTTTAACTCCAAATTAAGAATTTGATTAATTCAGGCAACTTTCCAAACAATCAAAGTCTCTATACTTCAAACAAATAAATTCAAACAAAGCTTCTCTCAATTCTCAAACACAACAATAAAATGAATTAAAGTATATAAATAAATAAATAATATTATAAATAAATCTCCAACCATTCAAATCATGCACCATGATTCCTTCAAGTGGGGACACCCACACACTAGAATAAAAAGAAGGGGAACAAAGACTCTTCTTCTCATTCACTTTCCTTCAATCCAAAGCTTCTCATTCATACTTCCCACTTTATACATGCACTTTCACTAGAATTAAAAAAAATATATAATAAAATAAAAAAGGAAAGTAAAAGAAAGCCATAAAGCAAAGGAAAACAGAGAGACAAAAGAAGAAAAGAATGAGTACAGGGTGCAAGAACTCAGTGAGCTGTGTTGATTCCTCCAGAGCTCCGGTGAGAGCTAGTTACATGAACCTATACAAATGGCCGGACTCCGACTTCGAGTTCGTCCGTTCAGTCACCGGAAAACCCTCCTCCCACGGTGGCCGGAGAAGATGGTTGGATAGTCCCAGAGTGGTTGATAGCTATTCATGCAGACAGATGTATCTAAGGAGCTACACCTTCTCTAAAAAAGAGACTGTTAATGAGAAAACAAGAAAGTGCTTGGCCAAAGTGAAGGTGAAGATGATGAACAGCAAGAGAAATAAGAAGAAGATGATGATGGAGAACAAGAAGAAGAAGAAGAAGAAGGGTTGTGTTGTTGTGGTGAAGACTATGGTTTGTTCTTTTTTCCGGCGTCTTCTCTCTTGCACCACCTCTGTTGATGTTGTGGATGAACGGCAATCTTCTCAAGGATAACAACTCTTGCTATTGACAGTATGTGTATATTGCATTTGAAGTCTCTTTCTAGAAGTTCTTGATGAGTTTTGTTGCTGTTTTCCTCCTTTCTTTTTAAGCTGAGTTTGTTAATGGAGACTATGGAATTAATTGTGGTTTGGAGTAGAGCTACTCTGTTTTCTCTGTTTCTCTTATTCTTCTTCTTCTTCTTTGACTCTGTTTAGTTTTCTGTTTTCCTTTGCTATCATGTTTTATTTGTTTTTTTTTTTTTCAATTGTGTGTGTGTGTGTGTGTATAGATGAATTGGAGTTTATTAGTGGAGACTATGGAATTAATTGTAGTTTGGAGTAGAATTACTCTGTTTTATCTGTTTCTCTTATTCTTCTTCTTTGACTCTGTTTAGTTTTCTGTTTTCCTTTGCTGTCATGTTTGATTAGTTTGTTGTTTTGAATTGTATGTGTAGAGATGAATTGGAGTTCTCATTCAAGAAGTTGTTGTTTGTGTTTCTGCTTCTGTTTTTGCTTTGATGGAGACTATGGAGCAGAATTAACTGCTTAAGTCTTTGCTTTCCTCTCTGTTTAACCCTTTGCTTTTGTGTTTTTTACTTTTTAATCTTGTGTTTTTTTTTTACTGTTTTTTTCTATGATTTGTTCAGTGTTAGATGAGGGAAAACATGATATTAATTGCTTGTTGTATATTTATTAATGGAAAATTTGAAATTTACACTGTTTGATTTGATAGGCTTGTCTTATCTTTCTCTTTCTCTTTATTATTTTTTACAATTTCATGCATGGCTCCGTCTCTGCTCTCTACAAGACTTAGAAATGAATCACAACTAAGTTCCACTTTTTCCCGATGTTTTTTGTGCTTCTTTAATGCTGATTAATGGAGATTATGAAGTTAATTGGGTGCTCATTTAGTTTTTATTTTGAGTGGTTTATTTTAACAAGTTTTATTTATCTGAATATGATCTACAGTTAAATCAAACATCTTTGTGATATCTTTATAAAGATTGAGAAAGACTGCATGATAAAGTTAATGAATGGGATTAAGAGATTAAAAAGGTGGCAAATAAGATGATAAAACATGACAAGATGGGAATAAAGTGGTTCTAAGTGATAATAATTTTGGCTAATCAAGTGTCATGTGGGCATTACTGGACTGGACAAATATAGTGCTTTTAGTGGTGACATTGCCACTATACAAGCACTTATACATAAGTGCAACCAACTCCATTAGCTAAAGTTTCATTCATTGCTTTTCTTGTATGTTATATATGTTCATTTGTGTATTGAACTTTAATATATAAAATAACAAACTCTTAAACCCATCCCTAGGGTTTTAGAATGGTATGTGTGTTAATAATAAAATTTTATGTTAGTATGTTTTATTAAAGGGAAATAACAAGTGATCCTTTTAATTCTTCCAATTCAATAAAGAACCATACAAAATTTTTATATTTATAAAACAGTAATTATTTACGTTTAAATCTAAATTTTCATAAAATTAACAAAGTGGCCAAATGTGGGAATAAATTTACCGAAAACAAATAAGAATTAAAAAAATTAAGAAAATAAGAGATAGGGAAAAATATGGATGAGGTTGGAGAGGTTTCATAGGGAAAATGGTAAATTATATTTTTTTAAAAAATAGTCAATAAACCATTCACAAATTATGGAAGTTGTTTTTTTTTTTTTTTTTTTTGGAAAAGATTGATGAAAAATGAAATACAAAAATACGAAGGGGGCTACAAAAACACATAAGATGATTTTCGCTTTTATTAATTATAGATATTTAAAATTAAAATGTTGGTTTGTTGGTGAGCATATAAATGTGCGTGTATGTATTGATATGAGACTGATTGATCCTCATAGCATATTGTCATTGAGCTATGATATAAGTTGAGATGGTTAAGTTTTCACAGTAATTATTTTTATTTATTTATAGTTATTTATTATTATTATTATTATTATTATCATTATTTTGGCAAAAATAATAAATAGTGCCTCCAGAAAGAGATTGTTAAAGAATAAACAAGTACGGCGGTGCACAAATTACAGTGACTTAATTGACTTTTAAATATCTATTAACTCAGTCATATGCCACATTGCCGATTAGAGTCTACTGTATGCATGCTCAAAAGATATTTAAGAACCAAACATAATTAATAAAATTTTTCTTACTATACTTTTTTAGAGGAAAAAGAAATGATATTTTCTCACATGGGACTTAATGAATGATGAATGAACATTCATTGTATAATATTTCTATAGTATTTGCACATCACTGAAACACTACTGTCAACCCAGAATTTCAACTTTAGATTGCTTACTTTTGTGCTCGACCGCGGTTGTTTTAATTGTATTTGAAAATATGAAATTTTACATATATTACTGTAAATAACCCTTGATAAATATATATATTAGTTAACATAAAAATATAAATAGAAAATAAACTGGACCTTACATGAATTCAATGGAACAGGTCCTGCCATGGGCCTCACTCCAACATGACAAAACATGGGCCAACAAAAATGACGAAAAACTAAGATCATATAAAAATAGGCCCAATGTATCTAAAATTTTTATAATAGCCCAATGAATTCAAATACTTAAATAGTCAATGAACTATTCTATAATTTAATTGTATTTAAAATAATATTATTATTTTTTAAAATCTTACAAATAAATTGAGCTCCTTGAGTAACTCAGTGGATTCAAAATGCACACAAACTCACTTAACAAATGCTGCAATTAATCATAAAAGATCATGAACTCATGGATCTCAAAAAAACCCTATCATAAGAATAAACACAGTAATCTATGAAAAAAAATAAAAAAATAAATTAAAAAGGCTACGAAAATTAAGATATTAAAACATTTATAGGACCTGTCTTTCTTAGGAAATACATCCAAAATCTAAAAGATCCTTTTCTCATAAATAAATCACCCAATGATATAATTGAATGATTTTTGTGATAAAAAGTCAGCACGGGCCCACGACACGCTCCTTAACAGAACCTTAAACGTACCTTTTCGAATAGACTACGTACACGTGTCCATCCAGAATATCCAAGATTCAGATGCGCAAGTGGCTCGTGGGCCTGTACTTTCTCTTTGGGCCCCACATGGGCTTTTGTGTCATAACTCCCGTACCCACGTGGCAACATTATCGGATCTTTCCATTCTCGGGTGCAGACCCGTTAAGGACTGACTCCGCAGGACAGTTATTTCTTATTTTAATATTTTAATAATTAGATGTATTAAATCCATGTCTCGAAGTGAACAAAGTTTAATCAAACGAGAGAATGAGCCACACCCAAACACAAGAAATTCCAATACAATGTTTTTAGGATTAAATAATGGTAAAATTAAGAGAATGCTCCAAAATTATTTTGTTTGCTTTCTATTGCAATGTCCCTCCGTTTCCAAGACAACATAATACACAACACACCCACGGAATTCCCATTTTATTTTATTTTTTATATTAAAAAAATAACTTCACAAGATCGCAACATTAGGTCACAATTGGCCAATATTTATTGATTAAATTATCTCCAACAGACGTAAGATGGATAATTGATTTCAAATATATAATAAATTATACACAGGATAATTTAATGAATGCAATTTTATTATTTTTTTGTCGAATATTACAAGCATTGTCTCACCAAAAAATTGTTAGACTAAATACTGTGCAGAAATTATCATGATTTAATTAATCCTTTAATAATTTAAAAACCTCAATACTTAATAAACAGTGAATGAAGCATAGTACTATAATAACACTATATAGGAAGCACAAACATGGTACTGATGTCATACCCGTGTCCAACATGGATACACCATAAACACAATCAAATATCGTATTTGACACCTTCTAATATGATTGGACATCTCTCGACACATTTGGACATAGCTAAACTAGTTTTTTGATGGCGAACCTTCGTCTAATTTTGGATTACCGAAGTTTGGGTCAAGATCTTCGTCTGCATAAATATTTTACATTAAAAAAATACATATATAATATTTTTTATTACTGTGTCTCACCGTACCTGTATCTTTAATTTTTAGAAATTGATGTATCGTCGTGTCCTCGTATTTGTGTCCATGCTTCATAGAGCACTATCAATACAGAGATTCAACCATGAGTTCATGGATACACATTCAAGTAATAATCCATGATGTTGTTTTATTAATCATTAAAAAAAGGGTTTAAGAGATACTTTTGAAAATAAGGGTTGTTATGCAATAAAACCCATAAAAAATGAGAAATTTGGTTCGGATCCGACAAGCTGCTGGTATTGGATTCGGATCTTTCCCAACAGCAGAGTAGTTTAGTCTAAAGAGTGCCAGAAGAGGAGGTTAACTGAGACTACCAACCTTGCTCTATAACTATGATGGTCCACCAATGGGCTTTAGTGGCCACGTCAGCCCACCAGGACTTTTTTTTTTTTTTAACTTCATTTTTAAGTCAATCTACGAAGCCTCCGCGAAGTTTCGCGCAATAAATTCGATCATTTAATTAAGTCGTCACGCAACCAAAGTTTCACCTTTTACCCTCTTAAAAGTTTAAATTACATTTAACTCATTAAGAATTTCCTTTTCGATCATTATTTTAAATGTCCAGAGGAAAAAATTAAAAAAAAATGCTTCATCTCCTGCACTCATTTAATTAACAATAAAATCAAATAATTAAAATAAAATTTTAAGTACTATATTAATTGTTTATAATAGATGTGATGTAAATTTTAATATTTACCGGGGTTAATTGGTAAAACAATTTATTATAAATACGGACGGAGAAGTTTCATGGTCACAGTGACGCCTCCACTTCCACTCTCTCGTTGTCACGACCGCGATATCGTTTTCGTTTTAGTAGTTTTTTTTTTTGTTGTTTTTTATTTAAATTTCTTTGATTCTTTCTCCTGGCCCGCCATCGCCGCCCCGATCGAGGCTTCAAAGAGCGCGCTGCGATCATCTCGGTAATGGAACCCTAACAGGAATCAAGCCCTAGTTTCTCAGCTGTATTCGTCTTGTTTTTCTTTGATCCCTTGCTTGATTTCTGATAGATTTGGCTTTTTTTCTTGGGTTTTTGGTGTGGATTTGGGTTTAGATGGGAAGAGGAGGGCAGGATGAAGGGAGGAGAAGCTCCGGGGAGAATCCGGCTTCTGGGTTTCCGGCTTGGGCTCGGAGCGTGGCGGAATGCGAGGAGGTGTTCAAGGTTTCGGTCAGTGATGGCCTCAGTACCGAGGAGGTTGCGCGGCGGCAGCGGATCTATGGGTTGAACGAGCTTGAGAGGCATTCAGGGCCTGCAATCTGGCAGTTGGTGCTGGAACAGTTCAATGATACGCTTGTTCGGATCCTGCTCGTTGCCGCTGTGATTTCCTTTGTTCTTGCTTTGTATGATGGGGATGAGGGCGGGGAGATGGAGATCACTGCGTTTGTTGAGCCGCTGGTGATCTTTTTGATTCTCATTGTGAATGCGATTGTTGGGGTTTGGCAAGAGAACAACGCGGAGAAGGCTTTGGAAGCGCTTAAGGAGATTCAATCCGAGCATGCGACGGTGGTGCGGGATGGGAAGCTGATCCCTGATTTGCTTGCCAAGGAGCTCGTCCCGGGGGATATTGTGGAGCTGAGGGTTGGGGATAGGGTCCCTGCTGATATGAGAATTGTTCGGTTGATTAGCTCGACGTTGAGGGTTGAGCAAGGATCTCTTACTGGAGAAAGCACCGCCGTGAATAAAACTAACCGAAGGGTTGAAGCTGAGGATACTGATATACAGGGAAAAGAGTGCATGGCTTTTGCGGGCACTACTGTTGTGAATGGAAGCTGTGTTTGCTTGGTTACTGAGACTGGTATGAGCACTGAAATTGGTAAAATTCACTCACAAATCCATGAGGCTTCTCAGAGTGATGATGAGACTCCTTTGAAGAAGAAGTTGAATGAGTTTGGTGAGGTGCTCACCATGATTATTGGTGTGATATGCGCTCTGGTTTGGCTTATCAATGTGAAGTACTTCTTTACCTGGGAGGTCATTGATGGGTGGCCGAGGAATTTCAAGTTTTCCTTCGAGAAGTGCACTTACTATTTTGAGATTGCTGTGGCTCTTGCTGTTGCGGCGATACCAGAGGGATTGCCAGCGGTGATTACTACTTGCTTGGCTTTGGGAACCAGAAAGATGGCAGCAAAGAATGCTCTTGTGCGGAAGCTGCCCAGTGTTGAGACTTTGGGCTGCACCACTGTTATCTGTTCTGACAAAACTGGGACATTAACGACAAACCAGATGTCCGCTGCGAGGCTTGTTGCTATGGGAGGGCGGACGGATCAGGTTAGAAGTTTTAGAGTGGATGGGACTACATATGACCCTCACCATGGGAAAATACATGATTGGCCTACTGGGTGCATGGATGCCAATCTTGAAACAATTGCTAAGATTGCTGCTGTTTGTAATGGTGCCAATATTGCTCACTCAGGGCATAATCAGTTTATTGCAAGTGGAGATTCCACAGAGGCAGCTTTGAAGGTAAGAAATCATTATACAATATATGCCATCATTAGTAAATTTGTTGGTGAGAAAATCTGTAAGGTTGAAGTCAAGATCTTCATTTGAAATAAAAAAAAAATCTATATTTTATATTTATCATTCATTGGGAGGATTTCTGTTACTTTTTCAGTATTCGTAAATTGTAGCAATGAGTGGAAGCTGCATCTATAATTTGCCTGCTCATTATATGCAAATCTTGTAGTTATTACCTCTTTGATAATTCTGATCAAGGGTTTCAATTCTTTACAAATTTCCATGTGTTTATCATTGACAGGTTCTAGTTGAGAAAATGGGAATTCCTGGTGGATCTGATATGTCGTCATTGAATTCTACAGAAATATTACGTATGAAAAAAATTCTTATTATTGTACAATTAATTAAAGGAGATGTTTTTGTTAAAAATGTTGCATTTAACTTCTGGTTTATAATTTAAGGTTGTTGTCAATGGTGGAACGGTGTCGTGCATAGAGTTGCAACTTTGGAGTTTGACCGGACTCGGAAATCGATGGGAGTAATTGTAAGGTCAAAATCTGGAAGCAACTCCTTGCTTGTGAAGGTACTTTATAAATCGTATAAGTGGATATACTTGGATTTATTCAATTGCAAGCTGAAAATAGTTGAGTGTCATACAAAATACTGCTGTACAATAGAAGCCACATTTCAGATTCAATACTGTTTGTTACTTTTTCTGTAACAATTCCGTAGTTACCCATTTTGATTGCTCCTGCAATAGGATGTTTTCATTAATGTTTGGTATAGATTCAATAGGCAGATTCTATTGAGGCTTTTCTCTTGCATGCTTTTCATGGTAGCTTCTTTTTTTAATTCTTTTTTCTTTTCTCTTTTAATTTTTAATTTTTTAATTTTTTTTTAAGAATTCGTTTGATAACCACCCAAAAATTTCATTTTGTCAGGGAGCTGTTGAAAATTTGTTGGAAAGAAGTGCATATGTTCAGTTGGTTGATGGCTCTGTCGTCCCATTGGATGGTGGTGCAAGAAATCTAATTTTGGAAACCCTCAAAGAAATGTCAACCAATGCTTTGCGTTGTTTAGGTTTTGCTTACAAGGATGACCTTTCAGAATTTGACACTTATGATGGTGAAGATCATCCAGCTCATAAACTTCTACTGGATCCCTCTAAGTATTCAGATATTGAGAAAAATCTTGTTTTTGTTGGCTTGGCTGGACTGAGGGTGAGTTATAATGTGCTCTCTTCATACTTGTCACTTCTAGGATTGTTCTATGTTCTGCAGTGGTTCTTCTTCATATTGCAATGTACTTACAAAATAAAACACAAATCTAGGATCCTCCCCGTGAAGAAGTACACCAGGCAATTGAGGACTGCAGAACAGCTGGCATTCGTGTCATGGTAATAACAGGTGACAACAAACAAACGGCAGAAGCAATCTGTCGTGAAATTGGTGTTTTTGGACTTGAAGAAGATATCAAGGCAAAGAGCTACACTGGAAAAGAATTTATGTCCTTGTCAGATAAAAGGACTCTTTTAAGGCAAAGTGGTGGACTTCTGTTCTCACGGGCTGAACCAAAGCATAAACAAGAGATCGTAAGATTACTCAAAGAAGATGGGGAGGTTGTTGCGATGACAGGTGACGGAGTTAATGATGCCCCTGCTCTGAAATTGGCTGATATTGGTATTGCTATGGGCATTGCTGGGACAGAGGTGTGCTTCTGCTTTCGCATGAACTAGAAATTTGTGGTGCATCCATCTTAGTAATTAATGGTTGACATAAATAGCTGCCCTTGTGCATCAGTTCTTCTCATAAGCCTATTGCTCTTCATTTTGTGCTACTTCATAATATGATTGCTTCTCATTAGTGGTTGCAAACTATCTCCTTATGCTTGGTTGGCATAAATATCTGTCCTTGGATATGAGTTCTGTTCGTAAGCCTATTGCTCTTCATTTGTACTACTTCATAATATGATTGCTTTTCATTAGTGGTTGCAAACTATCTACGCATGCTTGGTTGGCATAAATACATGTCCTTGGCTGTTTGTAAGCCTTAAGTTCTTCATTTTCTATTCTTCATAATTTGATTGCTCTTCATTAGTGAATGTAAACTATCTACTTATGCTTGGTCAACATAAATATCTGCCCTTGTGCATCAGGTCTGTTTGTATCTTCATTTTCTATCATCTCATAGTTTGAGTCATTAGTGATTGTAAACTATCTACTTGGCCAGCTAGCGATGCCCTCTTTTTTTTTTTTTTGGGTGTGTTGTGCCTGCATCTTGTAGCTTCTCTTTTTGCTGTGGAGATATTCAGAAATTGTCACTTATTTCTACAATGGAGAATGCTTAGTCTTGATGATTAAAAAAGTTGCCTTAATAGCATCATGTCGGTGAAGCATATTACCTTGTTTAGCTAACATCCTTAAATATGCATATCACTTCCCACAGGTTGCCAAGGAAGCATCTGACATGGTGCTTGCTGATGACAATTTTAGCACCATTGTTGCAGCAGTTGGTGAAGGGAGATCTATCTACAATAACATGAAGGCTTTTATAAGGTAACTCATTAACACTAGCTTTATTGTGTTTTTTCCCTGTCTCTGCCATGGGTTTCTTTAATAATGCGACTGGTTTTCTTAAGCTTATTTAGTTGAGGGCTTTTGTATTGGAGGCAATCTGAGGTTTTTTAGTTCACTGGTAGGGATAATCCAATGATTTCATGGCATAGATGCACAGAGAATAATGGAACTCTTCTTAGTGTATCAGCACTTGAAGGGATTGGGTGTGCATATCGATGACATGTATATTATAAACTGAGATATCCGTTGAAAATTTTGTTGTTTGCTCGTAGTTCCTTATAATATGTTATTGTGAATATTATGCAATGGGACCTGAGCCTTCTAGGGGATCCAAGTGCACGAAAACAAACTTGTGTGCTATTTTTTTTTATAGGAGTGTGGCTACATATATGAAATGATCAAATCTTTTATTCCCCCTTGTCATTGTGCAGATACATGATCTCTTCAAATATGGGTGAAGTCGCCTCTATTTTCCTGACAGCTGCTTTAGGCATTCCTGAAGGGCTGATACCAGTTCAGCTTTTATGGGTTAATCTTGTCACTGATGGGCCACCTGCCACAGCTTTGGGATTTAATCCACCTGATAGAGATGTTATGAAGAAACCACCCAGGAGAAGCGATGATTCTTTGATCAGTGCTTGGATCTTATTTCGCTATCTGGTAGGTGATCCTCTTTCTGACCATGTCTGGGTATATTGTTAAAATTTGCTCGAAATTCTATAGTTCAGAGCCTAAGCTAACTATATGTGTTTAGGTGACAATGATTTCACTCTAGATACACACTTATTTCTGTGTGAACCGTTTTAGATCTTGAATGGTTATTGATAATGCGAAGGATGTATTGTCACTATTCTATCTGACAGAATTGTTTGTTAGATTAATAGACTTGACTCTGTTTTAACTCCATCTGCAGGTGATCGGGCTCTATGTTGGAATTGCCACTGTGGGTGTCTTCATCATATGGTACACCCATGGCTCCTTTTTGGGAATCGACCTGAGTGGTGACGGGCATACCCTTGTTACCTACTCTCAGCTCTCCAACTGGGGCCAATGCTCTTCATGGGATGGCTTCAAGGTCACTCCATTTACTGCCGGATCCCGTGTCTTCAACTTCGACACCAACCCTTGTGACTATTTCCAGACGGGTAAAGTGAAAGCCATGACCCTCTCGCTCTCAGTCTTGGTGGCCATCGAGATGTTCAACTCTCTCAATGCCTTGTCCGAAGACGTGAGCCTTTTGAGCATGCCACCTTGGGTAAACCCATGGCTGCTTCTCGCCATGTCGATCTCGTTCACACTGCATTTCTTGATTTTATATGTTCCATTCCTTGCTCAAGTGTTCGGCATCGTGCCTCTCAGTTTCAATGAATGGCTTTTGGTGCTAGCTGTTGCTTTTCCAGTGATCCTAATCGATGAAATTCTCAAGTTCATCGGTCGGTGTACAAGTTCTTCCAGCGCACAGAGACTGTCAGCGAAGCACAAAAAGGAGTGAAGCCATAGTTTGCAGTTTGGAGCAGCAGTCTCTGAAGAGCAATCTGCTGCAGCTCGGCAAACTGTGCGCTTCTCAGCTGTCGATCTTTAACCCAGACTGACTGTGTATTGGTTTCAGAGTTTTCCAATTTGGCTTGGCTAAGCATTGGCCTGGGAATTGAACTCTTGGACTCATATCTTTAAAAAAGAAAAACCAAACAAAAAAGTATCCGCTTCCAATTGATGATTTTAGATTTCATTTTTCTAGACCGCAGTTTAAAACAAATGAATCTGGCGTAATGGTGCTGCCTATTTTTGTATTTGCTTTTGTAGTTTATCCCCCCTTGTTCTCTTAAAAAAAAAAAAAAAAAAAAAAGAAAACTCAAAGATGTAGGTCTTTCTGGAAGCTTTGTGTAACCACTCACATAAAGGTGGATAAATAAGTGAAATTTATGTCAATAGAGATGAACCATCTATAGATTTTTTATGGGTTTTCTCTTTCATCTAAGGGAAAATTAAAATGAGGATATGCTTGTTTGTTTGGCTTTGAAATAAAAAATTGTATGTATTTTAAATAATTTCTGAAAAAACCAAGGTATTTATATTTACTCTTAAAAAAGGCCTTTAAAATAATTTTTAAGTTATTTTTAAGATTTTTTATATTTATCAATACCATTTGACGAATCAGTCATCGTAATAAGTGCCACAATGTTCAAATGCCAACTAAACATTTTACAAAAAAATAAATTAATATTTCCTATAATATACCGGATTATTGTATTACCAGCCATGCTATAAACAATTCTTTAAGACATAATAATACATTATATTCACTAGATAACTAAAACTGATGACTACCACCAATACACCCTTAAATTTTTTTTCCCCAAGATTTAATTAGACTCTTATATGTTCTATTATAATCTCCACACGTATATGTTTTCTATTGCTTATTACAGTTTACATTCGATCATAGGTTTTGTTGGAAAAACAATCCCAGGTGAGGTATTATTACATAAAAATTTATAAATAAAACAAAAACTTTATTTGTAAAGAGAAAATCTGATTCCAAAGATTAGGTGAGGTATTGGTTTTTTATAGGTATTAAATGATTTCCGCTTTTGCTCATCCTCATATTGGTCTTGACTTTAAAATTTATATCTGTGATCAAATAAGACTTTGATTTTTGAGACATGTCATCCAACACCCTTATCAGTAAGTCCTGGATTATTCCAAGAAGACTTATGATTTTTTGGTATATCCATGAATATGGCTAATTGAATGAATACTTTGAAAAAACGTTTGACTTTGAGCTTTAAAACAAAATATATATAAAAAAAACTTTGACTCCAGTTAGAGTCTTTCATTTAACATCAATAATTCTAATAATTCACAAGATTATTGAATTATTTAGTTGAAATTTATTAAAATCTCATTTTAAAAGTTATATATTAAAAACAGTACTCTTAAAAAGCTCATAAGCACTCTTTGAATTACTTATGCTTTATTTGAAATCATATGTTGGTTGCCAAAATATTTTTGTGACTTTTCCCATATAGAAATACTTATTATCATGGTGTTTTCTACACATAGTAACACATTCTGTCAATGATATAATGACAAGATGGTGATTACTCCCTCCATTACATCCTTCAATTATTCTCTTCCCCATAATTTAATTGGCCCATATATATATATATATAAGAAAAAGAAATTATAATCAAAACTGTATATAACTCATAATTATATATTTAGAGTGTTTGTTTGAAGAAAGAGAACTCTAAAGATTACACAAGATAAAGTGATAGGTTTTATTTCTGTAATTTTTTTAAATAAAAATATTTATCACTTATTTATTAAAAAAGTAGTAACAATAAAGCTAAAGATTTAACTTAATTGTTTTTATTAAAAGATTTATTATGTGTATATGATCATTTATCAAAATGACCTTATCATATTTTGACAGATTCTATTTATTCTTCTAGACGAGGAGCTAACAGAAAATTATGCTTGAAAATATGAAAAATGGGAAAATGATAGCATTAAATGTTTGAAAATGATGTTGTAATAATAAGATAAAATTATTCTTGCGAAAAGTCTCCAAATTTTTTTCTGCAAAGACAAAGTGTCATCATGGAAACAAAAATATTAAATGTTAGAAAATGAGGTATGCTTTACCAATAGAAGAAAATTATTCATAAAAAATTGACTACTGATTAGTTTTTTGAAAATTTTCCTAACAATAAAAATTTGAATTTTTGTTTAGATAAATAATTTATCTTCTCCTAAAATCTATTGGTTATTAACCGATTGTTTTTTAACTTAAAATTAATATTTACTATTTTATTTCTGAAGGATAAATCTCTAGAAGTTCAATTAGTGAAATTTTTTTTATTCTTTTTTTTTTATATATACCAATACTTCTCTTTTTATCATATGGTTTTAGAATTACAAGATCAAATCTTTTTAGTTAAGTAAATGGATTCTCAAAAATAGTTAATTAGGTCAAGTAAAAGTTTAATAAGGAGTTCATTTAAGTTAGTCAAGTCTCGGCATGGACTATTCTATGTATTAAGTTGACCATCAACATCTTTTTTTTAATACGCTGAACTTGACTTTGACATAGCTTTCAAGGTTTCTATTGTGTGATTAATTTATGATGTAATAGCTAAAAAAATATTTTAAAAATAATTTAAGACAAAACATTTATTAAAAAATATAGCATAATTTAGGCTAAGTTAGATTTTAACTTATCACCATTAAGTTTTTATGTAAGATTTAAAAAAATGTTTTTGTGTGAGTATTGACAAATTTAGAAGTATTGGTATTATCCAAACCATAATTAATCTCAACACATTAAGCTAAACTAATTTTTTCTTTTTTTTAACTAAATGTGATTAGTGCCGATGAAAGATAAGTGTACTTTTTTTTAAAAAAAAGAAAAGAAGATAAGTGTATGTCTTGATTTAATGCCGGTTAACTCAACTAAAACTAATATAATAAAATAATAATTATAAAACAACTGAAAAAAGGATACTTTTCATATTAATTAATCTAGCCTTCTCACACAAACATTAGTAATTATTTAGCTTCGTTGGAAGAATCAGAAAGAACACAGTAACACACTCAAAAAGATAAGATAGTGTTTCACCACGTTGGTTTTTTTTTTCATCCAATTTATTAACGTTTTTAATTTTTTTCTAGTTAATAAATTATTTCGACATTCGTCATATATGGCAGATAATAAATTGATTGCATTATTGTAACTTATAAATATTTGTAAAAAAAGTCTTTATATTTAAAATACAAAAGTAAAATCATTGTCCAAGCCTTACGCCCTTGTGTATAAATAGATAGGGTGAGAGAAGATGGAATGTAGAGAGATAAGAGAGATCAATGGCATCTTCAAGTTACAAAGCCTCACCACCATTCATATTCCTTTCCACACGACCACAACAAGTACTGCTAATATTTTTATTGTGTATTTCTTTCTTGATGTCCTTCTTCATCACTGCTTCTAGTACTGGTGATAATAGCAGCAGGAGAGGCTGCATCAAGGCCGAGAGAGACGCCCTCCTCGCATTCAAAGCCGAAACCATATATGAAAAGAATCATCCCATCTCTACGTGGGGTTATCAAACTGACGACTGCTGCCAATGGGCCGGCGTGCGCTGTGATAACATTTCTGGCCATGTCATCCGCCTCAATCCCCATCTCAAGGGAAAATATTATTATGAATATTATTATGATAATAAGCCTGGCCTGAGTGGCAACATGAGTGAATCTCTTATTGGCCTCCGACACCTCACATACCTTAATCTCCGCGGCAATTGCTTCCTTGATACCTCCATCCCAAAGTGGTTGGGTTCGTTGGAGAGCCTGGTTCATCTCGACCTCAGCTTCAATTGCTTCACTGGTGTCATACCTCACGAGCTTGGCAATCTCACCAAGTTGCGCTACCTCAACCTAGCAACTTATTATGAAAGAAGACTCAAAGCGGTTGATGATGCTGAGTGGCTATCTGGTCTATCTTCTTTGAGATATTTATCTATGGATTATGTCAACTTTTCTGGGGTGGACAATGTCATGCAATCGCTTAACAAGCTTCACCATTTAAAATACGTTTCTCTTCGTTTCTGCAGCATGAGTAGCATCCCTGAGTCCCTCCCACATCTCAACTTCACCTCCCTCACCTCCATTGACATCTCGTTGAACATGTTCGACAATATGAGTATCCCAGAATGGCTCTTCAGCATACCCAACCTACGCGATCTCAGGATGAGGGACTGTGGGTTGACAGGTACCATCCCTTCCTCTGTTCGAAACGCAACTTCTCTTCAATCCCTATACTTGTCTTGGAATGAGGGAATTTCTGGTGATATGCCCAGAGGATTAATTGGGGACCTCTGCAATCTCCAACAACTCTACTTAGATGGCACTTTCGTGGGGAAGAGCTTGGAGGAGGATTTCAGAGATGCATTCTCTGGATGTATTAAGCGAAATTTGAATGTGCTTTCATTTGAAGGGAGCTCGCTAAAAGGTCCTTTGCCAAATTGGTTGGGTGAATTTACAAATCTCACAATGCTTTTTCTTTCCCATAATTCCCTTCACGGCTCTATCCCTGAATCCCTGGGAAGACTCACAGGATTGCTATACTTGGTTCTTGCAAACAATGCACTAAATGGGCCCATTCCAGAGAGTCTCTTTCAACTATCAAACTTAGTTGGCTTGGATCTTAGTGACAACAACTTTAACTACTCATTTGTTATCACTGAAGCTCATTTGGCCAATCTCACCCGTCTCAAGTACCTGTATTTTGATCAGTTGGTGCTCAATGTAAGCATTGACTGGATTCCAGGATTTCAGGCTCTCGGGATAAACTTGGCTTCTTGTGACATTGGACCAAAATTTCCAGTTTGGCTCGCCAACCAAGTGAATCTTGACGGCTTGGACATATCTAATACTGGAATCAAGGATTCAGTGCCTGATTGGTTCTGGAACATCACATACACCATGACTTCCTTAGATCTAAGCAACAATGAGATCAACGGACGGCTGCCTCAACGCTTGAAGTTTCAAGCAGAACAAGTTGGAATATTCCTTAGCTCCAATCACTTTGAGGGATCTGTTCCTTATTTTCCTCCAAATGTTTTAGCATTAGACTTATCCAATAACTCATTGTCAGGGACCATTCCCTCTGATCTTGGAAACTTCGGTGGAAGAACACCTCAGCTCAGCACCCTCTCTTTATCTTCAAACAACTTGACTGGTAGTATCCCAAACTCTCTTTGTAATTTGGTGGGCCTTGTGTCATTGGAACTCTCGAACAATCACCTGGAAGGAGCTATCCCGAATTGCTGGAACAATTTGGCACAATTACAATACCTCATCTTGGCGAACAATTCACTGGAAGGTGAGGTCCCCGATACTCTTGTAAGTTCCTCACAGTCTTTCCAAGTGTTGCACTTGAGCAACAACCAACTGCATGGAGGGTTTCCATCATTCTTGAAGAAGTGCACCTCCATGGCCACTCTTGCTCTTGACCACAACAATTTATCAGGCCACATTCCTACTTGGGTGGGAGAAACCATGACTTCATTGATGATTATGACATTGAAACAAAACAACTTTTCAGGTCACTTACCTTTATTATCAAATCTTGCATCACTTCATTTCTTGGATCTTTCCCACAACTCATTTGTAGGTAGCATACCACAATCATATGGCAACCTCATGGGTATGACAAACATTAGTATGAATGGTGGTGCAAGGTTTACTACTTTTACAAGAGAAGGGCTCGTAATTAAGATTTTTGTCTTTACAAAAGGAATAGAACTCCAATTTGGAGTCATTCTCTCATTGCTCAAATTCATAAATCTCTCTGCAAATAATCTCTCAGGCCAAATCCCAAAAGGAATAGTTAATCTAGCCGGATTGCAAAACTTAGATTTGTCATATAACAATTTGTCAGGTGTGATCCCCAATGACATTGGCCGAATGCAATCATTGGAATCTCTCGATCTCTCGAGAAATGAGCTAACTGGGTCAATTCCTCCAGGCCTTTGTACATTACATTTTCTAGAAAGCTTAAATCTATCACACAATAACTTGTCTGGAAAAATCCCATATGCTAGTCAACTGACTACTTTCAATGATCCATCTATTTATGCTGGCAATGTCAATCTTTGTGGAGTGCCTCTGGATAAGAATTGCACAAGCGATGAACCACCATCAAATTCCCATGATCAAGAAGATGATGGTGATGATAATGATAGTCGGACTATTTGGTTTTGCATTGGTTTAATGTCTGGATTTGTGGTTGGTTCTTGGATGGTGTGGATAACACTGCTATTCAAAAAAGAGTGGAGGTTTGCCTATTTCAGGCTTATGGACCACATATTTGACATGATGCATGCAAAGATGGCAATCACCATAGCCAAGATTAAGCGAGCTTAGGCTGTGATGAGATCAAAGTAATTAGTAAAACCACCTTTTGCTGCGTAAAATATTACTGTATCACTTGCTTTAAATAATGTCACCAAAGTCACTGGCCATGAATTTATGTGTAATTCTCTATTTATTTCCATTGATGCCATAAAAAATATATCTTTTCTTTTTTTTTATTTCTTACCATGATTAGTATTTGGACACGCTTAATCTGAGGTGCTACATTTGTAGCTTTTCAGCAACTACTAAGGTTTTAATGTTGTAAAACAATTGCTCTGTTATCACTTCCATCGCTCACTCTCACAAGGCTCAATGCATGGCCTGGATAAGTGTGAAAGCTTCTTGTTATTTATTTATTTATTTATTATAAGCTCTGGCTTTGTTTCCTATGTTTCAAGGTAACAACATAGAAAGATACGCTACCGGATTGGTTCTATAGTGTCTCTATATCCTTTTCTTTATACCTTATGCTAGTTGATTTAGTTACTCTATGTAAAAATTAAAAAATTGTACTTCCACAATATCACATGCATGTAATTAAAAAGAGCATGAGAATATGGCAAGGGTACCACATCTAATGGCTCTTCCTCACAATTACACTTGGCTTGACTTCAGAGTCTTGCATATGCCATCATACAAGACTTTGATTTTGGAGTCTTGTCGTCAACCGGGTTATTCCTTGGTTGATTTCTCTTAACCTGCAGTTTTCTATATTTTTTTTAAATAAATAAATAAATAAATTATATTTTATTGAAAATACAACTGAAATGACAAAAGCTTCTGCATGCTTATTGTTTGGGTGAATGCAACTCTAAATACAAAAAAGAAAAAAAAATTTCATTAAAGGAGTCTATTCCGATGATGTTCGGTGGAAGTCTCAACTTTGTTAAATCCCTTCTTTTCTCAATATGCTAAGGAAAAACATTGTGATTTAATTGGCGGTCCAACTCTTAACTTTTTTATTTTCGGAAAGCTAAAAAATAATTAGATTGTATTAGTTTCTTCCAGGTTGCGAAGAAATAATTATAAATGGCCACTTCTCCTATAATGAGGTTCTAAATTCTAATTCTTTGTTTTGTATTCGGCTATGCCACACATTTCTACATTACCAACAGTACCGTAACAAATTCTTTGCAAAGCTAATTAGCGATGTGAAGACTTATTTCTTTAGGTTAATATTTATAAGTATGGTTTCATTGTGTTCAAAATAAATGATGTGATTAATATAAACATACATAATGATATTAATTTCTCCATTTAACAATGATCACACTAAAGATAATTCCTAATTAATTCCTTGATTACTTCAACAATTTATTTTCATTGATACGATTAATAATATATCTCGTAATTTTTCTTTTAATTTCATACAATGAGTAGTATTAGACATGCTTAACCTTATATGCTACTCATGTACCTTTTCAGGAACAACTAATTTTTAGATGCTAAAGAAAATGCAATGCCTTTGTTATCAAGTTTGTTTCTCTCTTCCATTACTCACCCTCATGAGGCTCAAGGCCTGAATCTATATGAAACCTTATTGTTTATTTATTTATTTATTATTATTTTTTAAATCATTGCAACTCTGGAAACAACGGCATATATAGAAGGATACACTGTTTAATTGGTTCTATAAGATGCCTGCATGCTTTTTACTTTTACCTTAATGCATCTGCTTTAGTAACTTTAGGTTGAAAATAAAAATTGGTTCTAGAAGACGCCTGCATGATTAGAAAGAGCAGGAGAAGGTGAACCAGACTTGTATTCGTCAGTACACAACAAGCCTTTGATCTGGTGGACGTCAAAGGCGGCTATTGACTTAACTTGGAGTCTTGTAATTGTCAGTAAACAAAACTATGAATATTGAGTCTTGTCATCAAAGGCGGCTATAGATTAATTCTTGATTACTCCAACAAGACTTTGATCTAGGTCGTATAGTCTTAATTTTATATGTCATGAATACTTTTATAAATCACAGATAGTTCACAAAGTTATTTACCTCTGATTTTTTATTCAGATCAAATTTCTTTCTTTTCATGTTTTATCTTACCGATTATGTTGAGTAGAAGCGAGATAAAACAGAGGTCAATGGCATATGCTAATTACAAATTAAGCGTCACCACCATTCATATTCCCTTCCTCACAACCACAACAAGAAGCAGTGATAATATTTTTATTATGTATTGCTTTCTTGATGTCCTTCATCACTGCTTCTACTACTGTAAATATTTTTCAAAAAAAAAAACTTGTTATATTTTAAATACAAAAATAAAATCATTGTCCAAGCCTTATGTGTGTGTGTGATTGTGTGTATAAATAGAGAGGGTGAGAGAAGAAGGAATGTTGAGTAGAAGAGAGATAAAAGAGAGATCAATGGCATCTGCTAATTACAAAGCCTCACCGCCATTCATATTCCATTCCACACAACCACAACATGTAGTGATAATATTTTTATTATGTATTGCTCTCTTGACGTCCTTCTTCATCACTGGTTCTAGTACTGGTAATGATAATAGCAGCAGGAGAGGCTGCATCAAGGCTGAGAGAGAGGCCCTCCTCGCATTCAAAGCAGAAACCATATATGACAAGGCTCATCCCATCTCTACGTGGGGTGATCAAACTGACGACTGCTGCCAATGGGCCGGCGTGCGCTGTGATAACAATTCCGGCCATGTCATCCGCCTCAATCCCCATCTCAGGGGAAAATATTATGAATATTATTATGATAATAAGCCTGGCCTGAGAGGCAACATGAGTGAATCTCTTATTGGCCTCCAACACCTCACATACCTTAATCTCCGCGGCAATTGCTTCAGCAATACATCCATCCCAAAGTGGTTGGGTTCGTTGGAGAGCCTGGTTCATCTCGACCTCAGCTACAATTGCTTCACTGGTGTGTTACCTCACGAGCTCGGCAATCTCACCAAGTTGCGCTACCTCAACCTAGCAGAAAATATAAGACTCAAAGTGGTTGATGATGCTGAGTGGTTATCTGGTCTATCTTCTCTGAGATATTTATCTATGGATCGTGCCAATTTTTCTGGAGTCGGCAACGTCATCCAATCGCTCAACAAGCTTCACCATTTAAAATACGTTTCTCTGTTTGACTGCAGCATGAGCAGCATCCCTGAGTCCCTCCCACATCTCAACTTCACCTCCCTCACCTCCATGGACATCTCGTTTAACATGTTCCACAACATGAGTATCCCAGAATGGCTCTTCAGAACACCCAACCTACGCGATCTCAGCATGAGTGACTGTGGGTGGACAGGCACCATCCCTTCCTCTGTTGGAAACGCAGCTTCTCTTCAATTTCTGGACTTATCCCAAAATAGTGGAATTTCCGGTGATATACCCAGAGGATTAATTGGGGACCTCTGCAATCTCCAGCAACTATACTTAGATGGCACTTTCGTGGGGAAGAGCTTGGAGAAGGATTTCAGAGATGCATTCTCTGGATGTATTAGGCGAAATTTGAATGTGCTTTCATTTCAAACTAGCTCACTAAAAGATCCTTTGCCAGATTGGTTGGGTGAATTCAGAAATCTCACAATGCTTTTTCTTTCCTCTAATTCCCTTCATGGCTCTATTCCTGAATCCCTGGGAGGACTCTCAAGATTGCAATCTTTGGTTTTATCCGACAATGCTTTAAATGGCTCCATCCCTGAATCCCTCGGAAGACTCTCAACTTTGATAAATTTTAATCTTGCAAACAATAATTTACATGGTTCCATTCCTGAATCCCTGGGAAGACTCTCAAGATTGGAATATTTGGATTTATCCTACAATGCTTTAAATGGCTTCATCCCTGAATCCCTAGGAAGACTCTCAAGATTGCAAAATTTGTTTCTTACAAACAATGCTTTAAATGGTTCAATCCCTGAATCATTGGGAAGACTCTCAAGGTTGGAATATTTGGATTTATCCTACAATGCTTTAAAAGGCTCCATCCCTGAATCCCTGGGAAGACTTTCAGGATTGGAATATTTGGTTTTATCGAACAATTCCTTAAATGGCTCCATTCCTGAATCCCTCACAACACTAATAAGATTGCAAACTTTGGATCTTCAAAGCAATGCTTTAAGTGGCTCAATCCCTGCATCCTTGGGGAGACCTCAAGACTTGTCCAATAACTCGTTTTCAAGAATTTTGCCCTCTGACCTTAGAAACTCAGCAGTATTAGGACCTGAACTTCAATTGCTCCTTTTGTCTTCAAACAGTTTAATCGGTACTATTCCGAACTCTCTGTGTAATTTCGTGGATCTTGAATTTTTGGATTTCTCCAACAATCTCTTGGAAGGAGCGATCCCGAATTGTTGGAACAATTTGACGGGTCTAAAATACCTCATCTTGGCAAACAACTCACTGGTTAGTGAGGTTCCAGATTCCCTTGTAAGTTCTTCGCAATCTTTACAAGTGTTGGACTTAAGCAACAACCAACTACATGGTGAGTTCCCATCATTCTTGAAGAGCTGCACTTCAATGACCACTCTTGCTCTTGACCACAACAATTTAATTGGCAACATTCCTACTTGGGTGGGAGAAACCATGACTTCATTGATGATCTTGACCTTGAAAAAAAATAATTTCTCAGGCAACTTGCCCTTATTATCCAATCTCACATCTCTTCATTTCTTGGATCTTTCCCACAACTCATTTACAGGGAGCATACCACAATCGTACGGCAACCTCAAGGGCATGATAAATATCAGTATGAATGGTGGAGCACGGTTTCCCTCTAATTATTCAGAGACCCTCGTAATTAAGATTATTGTCTCTACAAAAGGAATAGAGCTGCAATATGGAGTTAGTCTTTCATCTTTCAAATTCATAGATCTCTCTGCAAATAATTTATCAGGCCAAATCCCAAAAGAAATAGTTAATCTAGCTGGATTGCAAAACTTGGATTTGTCATATAACAATCTGTCAGGAGAGATCCCCAGTGACATTGATCTAATGCAATCATTGGAATCTCTTGATCTCTCAAGAAATGAGCTCACTGGGTCAATTCCTCCAGCCCTTTGTACGTTACATTACCTAGAAAGCTTCAATCTGTCACACAATAACTTGTCTGGAAAAATCCCATATGCTAACCAACTAACCACTTTCAATGATCCATCTGTTTATGCTGTCAATCTCAATCTTTGTGGAGCTCCTCTGGATAAGAAATGCACAAGTGATGAACCACCATCAAATTCCCATGATCAACAAGATGATGATGGTGATGATAATGATAGTCCGACTTTTTGGTTTTGCATTGGTTTAATGTCTGGATCTGTGGTTGGCTTTTGGATAGTGTTGGGAGTGTTGCTATTCAAGAAAAAATGGAGGTACGCTTATTTCAAATTTCTAGACCACATCTACGACATGATGTATGTTAAGATATTTATCACTATACCCAAGATCAAAAGGGCTTTGGTTGTAATGAATTTAAAGTGATTAGTAAAAGTCTTGTTTACTGCTAAATTATTATGGTATCAATGCAGTGGGACTTATATGAAACCTTCTTGTTTTATATTTAATTTCTTTTTTTTTAATTTTTAATCATTGTGAGGTCCAGCTTGGTTTCATATATATGTTTCCAAATAACAATTAATGTGAGAAGAATACCCTGCCTGATTGGGTCTCTAACATCCCTGCGTGCGTTTCTTTTGAGGGAGTGGGGGTGGGGGGCCGGCGGCTAGGGAATACCACATCCAATGGCTCTTCCTAACAATTGTCTTGTGAGGAAGATAATTTTGTCATCCAATAATTAAGACTTTGGTTGTCTAGTTGTCAACAACGCGGTATTTATGAATGATTTATATATTTTTCATAAAAAATTTTAAATATTGTATATGAACACTCCATTTTTTAATTTTAACGGAATCAATTTAACAATTCTTTTTAAAAAAATATGCTACTATGACAGCTATTAAAATTTTTTAAAATTTTTATGGGTCCCACTTACCTACAAAAGTGTAGCTACGCATCTCCGCCTCTGGGAGAGGGAATCATAAATAATTGGGTAAATTACAAAATTAATCACTAAACTATTCACCAATTCTTATTTTGGTCACTAAACAAAAAAAATTTCTATTTTGGTCACTAATCTTTTAAATTGCTTTCAATTTGGTCACTGTCACAAACGCCGTTAACGGCGATCTGACGTGGCTTAGCCATGTCAGCGAACTTAGCCACGTCAGCACATGTCTTGCTTATTTAAAAGGATAAATTACAAAATTAGTCACTAAACTATCTACCAGTTCCTATTTTGGTCACTAAACAAAAAAAAAATTCTATTTTGGTCACTATAATTTATTCTCCAATAGGGGTCCCCAGAAAAGTCTCCCTTGAATTTGATCTCTCTTCAACTGACACAACTACAATTAATTTAGTGCTAATCAACAATCCAGCTCTATAATCCAGTACCCAACCTTGCAAATCGACACCATCTATGTCTAAAAACAATAGAAACCAATGACTGCAAATTGCACAACTTTCACACAATTAATGCTTAATCCTTGTTTATTCTGCTTCGCAGATTCAATGAACAACTTGCACCTCCCTGAGAACACACACACAAATACTTAAAAATTAATTCTTTGGCAAAAAAAAACAAGGAAAAAAACACAATACATGCAGAATGTCATTATGTACAATAAGCAACACAGAATGTCATTATATTTTAATAATACACAGAATTCTGCAGATGATACAGAATAACCAACACATAATTTTGTAGATGATACAGAATAACCAACACAGATCTGCAGATAAACTGGTAATTCTGCATATGATACAAAATAAGCAACATAGTCATCTAGTAATAACATAATGACATTCAAAATTCTGCAGATAATCTGGTAATTCTGCAGATGATACAAAATAAGAAACATAGTAATTTGGTAACAACATCATGACATAATGATATTTGTGTGTGTGCTCTCAGGGAGGTGCAAGTTGTTCATTGAATCTGCGAAGCAGAATAAACAAGGATTAAGCATTAATTGTGTGAGAGTTGTGCAATTTGTAGTAATTGGTTTCTGTTGTTTTTAGACATAGATGGTGTCGATTTGCAAGGTTGGGTACTGGATTATAGAGCTGCAGTGTTGATTAGCACTAAATTAATTGTAGTTGTGTCAGTTGGAGAGAGATCAAATTCAATTAGCAGAGACTTTTCTGGGGACCCCTATTGGAGAATAAATTATAGTGACCAAAATAGAATTTTTTTTTTTGTTTAGTGACCAAAATAGGAACTGGTAGATAGTTTAGTGACTAATCTTGTAATTTACTCTTTTAAATAAGCAAGACGGTGCTGACGTGGCTAAGTTCGCTGACCTGGCTAAGCCACGTCAGATCGCCGTTAACGGTGTTGGTGACAGTGACCAAATTGAAAGCAATTTAAAATATTAGTGACCAAAATAGAAATTTTTTTTGTTTAGTGGCCAAAATAGGAACGGGTGGATAGTTTAGTGACTAATCTTGTAATTTACCCTAAATAATTTAGTCATTGAATTATTTGATTATCATGTTTGAGTCACTTCAATTATTTGGTTATCATATTCAGTAAAATCTCATTTTGAAAAAAAAATAGGTATAATACGCTAATCAGTCATTCTACTTTTCTCATTTTACCATTTTAGTTCATATACTCCAATTTAATCATAAGCGTCTCTCTTCTTTTTAATTTGGGTCAATCAGGTCCATGTATTGAGTTGACCATCAACATCTTCTTTTTTAATACCGGTGACTTGACTTTGACTTGTAGCCATCAAGGTTTCTATTGTGTGATTAATTTATGATGTAATAGCTAAAAAACATATTCTAAAAATAATTAAGATAAAACATTTATTAAAAAATTATAGCATAATTTAGGCTAAGTTGGATTTTAACTTATCACCATTAACTTTTTGTTTAAGTATGAACAAATTTAGAAAAAGAACACAACAACAAAGTCAAGAACCAAAGGGCTTGTAGCCTAGCGGTACCTCGGGTCCCCTCGTGGGAGAAGCCGCGAGTTCAATCCTCCCGAACCGCGCTCCTCCGTTCCAAGAGGGTGAGGACGTTGTAGGCAATCGCCCCGCCACGCGTACGCCCCTGAGAGTTGACGCTTGTCGCTCTATCTCAAAAAAAAAATAAATAAATAAAATCAAGAAAGATAAGACATTGTTTCAAGATGTTGGATTTTTTATTGCATTATTGTAATTTGTAACTATTTGTAAAAAAAAATCTTTATATTTTAAATACAAAAGATAAAATCATTGTCCAAGCCTTGTGTGTGTGTGTGTGTGTGTGTGTGTGTGTGTGTGATGGTGTGTATAAATAGAGAGAGTGAGAGAATATGGAATGTTGAGTAGAAGAGAGATAAAAGAGAGATCAATGGCATCTGCAAATCACAAAGCCTCACCACCATTCAAATTCCATTCCACACAACCACCACAAGGCTCAATGCATGGCCTGGATCAATGTGAAAGCTTCTTGTTATTTATTTATTTAATCATTATAAGCTCTTGCTTCGTTTCCTATGTTTCAAGATAACAACATACAAGGATACCCTACCGGATTGGTTCTATAACGTCTCTGTATCCTTTTCATTATACCTTATTCTATTTGGGTTAGTTACTCTACGTAAAATTAAAAAAATTGTACTTCAACAATATCACATGCATGTAATTAAAAAGAGCATGAGAATATGGCAAGGGTACACATCTAATGGCGCTTCCTCACAATTGGCTTGACTTCAGAGTCTTGCATATTGCTTGGCCATCATACAAGACTTTGATTTTGGAGTCTTGTCGTCAACCGGGTTATTCCTTCGTTGATTTCCCTTAACTTGCAGTCTTCTATATTTTTTTTACAAAAGCTTCTACTTCTTTATAGAAACATCCTTTGATTATTTATAAAATTGACTACTTGCTTATTGTTTGAATGAATGCAACTCTAAAAAAAAAAAAAAAAAAAACTTCATTAGAGGAGTCGATCCCGATGTTTTGTGGAAGTCCCAATTTTGTTAAATCCCTTCTTCTTGCCCCTGGAGAACAATCCCGCTCCTCGATTGATCCTCCAACTCCAAACATCATCTCTTCACCCATGATAGACATAGTTTTTTTTTCTCTTTTTGTATCTCCATATCATGTCTCTTCTTATCGTTGTTTTATTTTGTCATATATTCATTGTGGTTATGTTCATCTTGTTAGCCTCTTATTTTAATGAGTTATGGTTTATCCACATTTATAAAAAAATAATTACAAAAGTTACATAAATTGAAACCAAAAAGCCACAACAAATATCTACAGAGTACAGTGAGAAGCCAAGAAATTTATATAATGTGACCGATATAAAAATCTAATATAACCATCTTTAATATATAAAAAATGATATATATATATATATATATATATATATATATATATATATATATATATATAGTTAAAACAATATAAAAAATCAATTGAAATCCATCAGCACTAAGAAATTTTATTAAAGAATATTTTTGAAAATGATTACCTCAAATCACTAAAACTTAAAATTAATTTTAACGCCTAATTAGAGATTTTGATGTAGTTTGAAAGATGAGACGAAAACATTTTTGCTTTTACGAAATTTTAATTTTTAAATAAAAAGAAAGTAAGGTGTCACGGTGGTCCTGTTCATCTATTTAAAAAATATAAAAGATTAAATGTGAAGAAAAACATATTCTTAGGTTTTTCTTAAAATTACAAAAGAAGATAAAAAAAAGTTCAGAAATTGCCAAACCTAAAATATAAATTATTTAAAACTTTCAACATTTATGAATGATTTATATATTTTTTATAAAGAATTTTAGATATTATAAATGGGCACTCCATTTTTTAATTTTAATGGAGTCAATTTAATAATTTTTTAAAAAAATATGCTACTATGACAGCTATTAAAATTTTTAAATTTTTTTTTGGATCCCACTGACCCGCAAAGTGCAGCTATGCATCTCCATCCTTGACAGAGGGAATCATAGCTAATTCAGTCATTGAATTATTTGGTTATCACTTTTTTTTTTTTTTTTTTTTTTTTGCATTTCCTATTTCATCATACTTATTAAAATCTTTTTTTGGAAAAAAAAATATTAAAAACGCTTTCGAAATTTCATAAGTCTTTTGGCACTTGTCGCCCTCTCTCAAAAAAAAAAAAAAAAAAAAAATTCATAAGTTTTTTTGAGTTATTTCTCTTAAATTTCAAAGCCAAACTTGATTTGTAATTATATATGGGTTGCCGATATATTTTTTTTGAATTACCTTTCTTAACTGTTACCGTGTGCAGTTGTATATAAAATCATTTGGTTACTATTATTATGACAAACACTATCAATAAGATGGGGAAAAAATTAGAGATGCAATAATCACGATAGTTTAACAATTTCAATGGATTTACCATGTAGGGCATCTGGAATATGAGGTAAAAAAATTTTGTTATGCAATTCTTGAGATGTGAAAAATATAATTCCTCCCATATATAACTCACACTAAACTATTAGTGAATAATGAATAAACAATGCTCTATAGCAATGGAACCCAGTGAACAACGAATAAAATAGTATGAATACTGTACCGTGCGTGGGTTTTCAAGCTCAAACTTGCACATACGTTACCAAGTGCTTTACCCCCTATACTAAATAAATGTTGGCGAATTGGGTTTTTTTTCACCATAAACATTGAACAATCAGGTCCGCCCACACATTTCAATGATTTTAGTCTTGCAATTGTTAACAATATAATAATTTAAAGGGCATATATGTATCAAACACCAATAGAAGACAAACGTCTTTTATATAAAGAAAATTAGAAACGAACATAAATGTGGAGGTGATCTCTCTACACACCTACGTCCTCATCTTATCCGAGTTTTGAAGTTCAATCTCAAGTCATTCACAAAACGATTGCCCTAACTAAATGACACAATGCCAATAGATTAAAAGATCATTAGCACCGATAGTAGTTTTAATTTAATTTTTATTTTTCACTTGGAAAAACTTCAATCATGTTTTTACAAATAAAGATTTTCTTTTAACATAAAATAGATAATCCACATATACTGATGAGGAAACATGGTTACACAAACGGATTTATGCTGAGCGAAACCAACTTATATTTCGTGGAATGAAGAAATTAAATTTTTCTTGTCACTCATGATTTGGGTTAAAAAGGAATTATATTTTCAAAAAATTAAAACCCAAATCAAGAGAGCATCTTTGACCATGCCCATCCACCTCAACCTCCAAGGCCAGCAGCCACCACTGAATAATGAAGACTTATTGTTTATTTATTTATTATTATTATTTTTTAAATCATTGTTAGCTCTGCTTTTTTACTTTTACCTTAATGCATCTGCTTTAGTAACTTTAGGTTAAAAATAAAAATTCGTTATTGAACAATATCATATATTTAGGAATTATGACTAGAAAGAGCAGGAGAAGGTCCACAAGACTAGCAGTCTTGTATTCGTCAGTACACAACAAGACCTGGATCTGGTCGTCAATGGCGGCTAGGCTTTTGACTTTGAATGTTGTAATTGTCAGTAAGCAAGACTTTGATTAATGACGCTTGTCATCAAAGGCTGCTATTGATTACTTCTTGATAACTCCAACAAGACCATGAATACCTTTATAAATCACAGATATCTCACAAAGTTATTTACCTCTGATTTTTGAGTCAGATCAAATTTCTTGCTTTCCATGTTTTATCTTACCGATCATGTTGAGTAGAAGAGAGATAAGAGAGATGAATGGCATCTGCTAATTACAAAGCCTCACCACCATTCATACTCCCTTCCACACAACCACAACAACTACTCATAATATTTTTAATATGTATTGCTTTCTTGATGTCCTTCATCACTGCTTCTGCTACTGTAAATATTTGGAAAAAAAGTCTTTATATTTTAAATACAAAAATAAAATCATTGTCCAAGCCTTGTGTCTGTGTGCGTGTGTGAATGTGTGTATAAACAGAGAGGGTGAGAGAAGATGGAATGTTAAGTAGAAGAGAGAGACAGACAGAGACAGAGACAGAGACAGAGACAGAGAGATCAATGGCATCTGCCAATTCCAACGCCTCACCACCATTCATATTCCCTTCCACACAACCACAAGAAGTATCCATAATATTTTTATTATGTATTGCTTTCTTGACGACCTTCTTCATCACTGCTTCTAGTACTGGTGATGATAGCAGCAGGAGAGGCTGCATCAAGGCCGAGAGAGACGCCCTCCTCGCATTCAAAGCCGAAACCATATACGACAAGGCTCATCCCATCTCTACGTGGGGTGGTCAAACTGACGACTGCTGCCAATGGGCCGGTGTGCGCTGTGATAACAATTCTGGCCATATCATCCGCCTCAATCCCCATCTCAAGCGACCACCACCAAATGATTATTATTATGACGATGAGCCTGCAGGCCTGAGTGGCAGCATCAGTGATTCCCTTATTGGGCTCCAACACCTCACACACCTTAATCTCCGCGGCAATTGCTTCATCAATACCTCCATCCCAAAGTGGTTGGGTTCGTTGGAGAGCCTGGTTCATCTCGACCTCAGCTACAATTGCTTCACTGGTGTCATACCTCACGAGCTCGGCAATCTCATCAAGTTGCGCTACCTCAACCTAGCAAGTAATGAAGGACTCAAAGTGGTTGATGATGCCGAGTGGCTATCTGATCTATCTTCTCTGAGATACTTGTCTATGGATGGTGCCGACTTTTCCGGTGTGGACAACGTCATGCAATCGCTCAACAAGCTTCACCATTTAAAACATGTTTCTTTGTATGACTGCAGCATGAGTAGCATCCCTGAGTCCCTCTCACATCTCAACTTCACCTCCCTCACCTCCATGGACATCTCGGAGAACATGTTTTACAACATGAGTATCCCAGAATGGCTCTTCAGAATACCCAACCTACGAATTCTCAGCATGAGGGACTGTGGGTGGACAGGGACCATCCCTTCCTCTGTTGGAAACGCAACTTCTCTTCAATCTCTGAACTTGTATTTCAATGAGGGAATTTCTGGTGATATGCCAAGAGGATTTGGCGACCTCTGCAATCTCTTGTCTCTCGGCTTGGATGGCACTTTCGTGGGGAAGAGCTTGGAGGAGAATTTCAGAGATGCATTCTCTGGATGTATTAGGCGAAATTTGAATGTGCTTTCATTTGCAAATAGCTCGCTAAAAGGTCCTTTGCCAAATTGGTTGGGTGAATTCACAAATCTCACCTCTGTCGATCTTTCCCTTAATTCCTTTCACAGCTCCATTCCTGCATCGATTGGGAGACTATCGCAGCTGCAAGAATTGTATATTTACAACAGTGCACTAAATGGCTCTTTCCCTGAATCCCTGGGAAGACTCTCAGGATTGCAGCAATTGGATCTTTCAAACAATGCTTTGAGTGGCTCCATCCCTGAATCCTTGGGAAGACTCTCAGGATTAGAATTTTTGTCTTTATCTGACAATGCTTTAAATGGCTCCATCCCTGAAGCCCTGGGAAGACTCTCAAGATTGGAATATTTGGATTTATCTGACAATGCTTTAAATGGCTCCATCCCTGAATCCCTGGGAAGACTCTCAAGATTGGTTGATTTGGTTCTTGCAAACAATGCTTTGAATGGCTCTGTCCCTGAATCCCTTGGAAGACTATCAAGATTGCAACTTTTGGATCTTCAAAGCAATGCTTTAAGTGGCTCAATCCCTGCATCCTTGGGAAGACCTCGAGTTTTGTCCAATAACTCATTTTCGGGAATTATGCCCTCTGATCTTGAGCTCCAATTCCTATCTTTATCTTCAAACAGTTTCACCGGTACTATTCCGAACTCTCTGTGTAATTTCGTGGATCTTGAGTTTTTGGATTTCTCTAACAATCACTTGGAAGGAGCGATCCCGAATTGTTGGAACAATTTGATGGGTCTAAAATACCTCATCTTGGCAAACAACTCACTGGTTGGTGAGGTTCCAGATTCCTTTGTAAGTTCTTCGCAATCTTTACAAGTGTTGGACTTGAGCAACAACCAACTGCATGGTGAGTTCCCATCATTCTTGAAGAGCTGCACTTCCATGACCACTCTTGCTCTTGACCACAACAATTTAACAGGCAACATTCCTACTTGGGTGGGAGAAGCCATGACTTCATTGATGATCTTGACCTTGAAAAAAAATAATTTCTCAGGCAACTTGCCTTTATTATCCAATCTCACATCTCTTCATTTCTTGGATCTTTCCCACAACTCATTTACAGGGAGCATACCACAATCGTACGACAACCTCAAGGGCATGATAAATATCAGTATGAATGGTGGAGCACGGTTTTCCTTTAATTTATCAGAAGTGCTCGTAATTAAGATTATTGTCTTTACAAAAGGAATAGAGCGCCGATATGGGGTTAGTCTTTCATCTTTCAAATTCATAGATCTCTCTGCAAATTATCTATCAGGCCAAATCCCAAAAGGAATAGTTAATCTAGCTGGATTGCAAAACTTGGATTTATCATATAATCATTTGTCAGGTGAGATCCCCAGGGATATTGGGCTAATGCAGTCTTTGGAATCTCTGAATCTCTCAAGAAATGAACTCAATGGGTCAATTCCTCCAGCCCTTTGTACATTACATTTCCTAGAAAGTTTGAATCTATCACACAATAACTTGTCTGGAAAAATCCCATATGTTAGCCAATTAACCACTTTCAATGATCCATCTGTTTATGATGGCAATCTCAATCTTTGTGGAGCCCCTCTGGATAAGAATTGCACTAGTGATGAACCACCATCAAATTCCCATTATCAAGAAGATGATGGTGATGATAATGATAGTCAGTCTATTTGGTTTTACTTTGGTTTAATGTCTGGATTTGTGGTTGGCTCTTGGATAGTGTGGATAACACTGCTATTCAAAAAGGAGTGGAAGTTTGCCTATTTCAGGCTTATGGACCACATATTTGACATGATGTATGTAAAGATAGCAATCACCATAGCTAAGATTAAGCGAGCTTAGCCTGTGATGATCAGATCAAAGTAATTAGTAAAAGTCTTGTTTACTGCTAAATTATTATTGCATCAATGTACTGGAACCAACATTGAATACCTTCTTGTTTTATATTTAATTTTTTTAATTTTTGTAATCATTGTGAGGTTCAGCTTTGTTTCATATATATCTTTCAAAATAACAATGTGAGAAGAATACCCTACCTGATTGGTTGTGTAACATCCCTGCATGCATGCGTTCCTTTATGTTAATTCATTTGCTTGGATAAATAAGTATTTGTTCTTCAAAAATATCATATGTTTATGATTAAAAGCAGCACGAGAAGGGCAAATATGGCAGCGGGATCTTGCATATGCCATCAAACAAGACTTTAATTTTGGAGTCTTTGCCGTCAACGGGGTTGTTACTTGGTTGACTTCCCTTAACTTGCGGTCATATATATTTATCATTGAACAAATAATACTTTGATTTTCGAGTTGTAAGTATTGAATTGATTAATTGCTCCAACAAGACTTTGACTTGTTAGAGCCTTTTATTCGCCGACAATATCTTTATGAGTCAAGAATATTTTTTAAGAAAAGATAAATAAATTATATTTTATTGAAAATATAGATGAAATGATAAAGGCTTGAACTTTGCTTGAATATCCTTTGATTATTTGAAAAATTAACTATATGCTTATTATTTGGATAAATGCAACATCAGATATAAAAAAAAAAAAAAAAAAAAAAAAAGGTTTCATTAGAAGAGTCAAACCTGATGTTCAATGAAAGCCTCAACTTTGTTATATCTCTTTTTAATAAAGTAGCCTTCGGGTTCTTTTTTCAAAAAAAAAAAACCTCTGACTCCCTGTCGTCACATGTTTCATGTTGGCCATGGTTATGTTTCTGTCAGAGCCGGCTAGATTAACTATGACAAATCCAAGTTTTGCAATCCATCATTACATGGTTACGGTTTCTCCCCATATGTATCTCAATTACTTAATGATGAGTGTAATGATTAGAAAAATCTTAGTGCCAAACTCAAGCAACATGTAACATCTAATGAACATATTATTAATATGACTGCTTGGATAGAATTTGATGTACGATTACAAAAGGAAAAAACAATTGATAAAAAATTGCAAGATCAAATCAACAAAGAAAAAGAACATTGGAGAAATGTGTTGCTAAGAATTATTGATGTTGTCAAAACTCTAGCAAAAAATAATTTGGCATTTCAAGGGTCAAATGAAAAAATTTATGAAAATAGCAACGGAAAGTTTTTGAGTCTTATTGAAATGATTGCAGAATTTGATCCAGTAATGCAAGAGCATGTTAGACGTATTCAAGTTGGTGAAATACATGATCATTATCTTGGCCATAAAATTAAAAATAAATTAATTGATTTATTATCAAATGAAATAAAATTGACAATTGTGAATAAAATCAAGCAAGCAAAATATTTTTCTGTCATAATTGATTGCACTCCTGATGTAAGTCATCAAGAACAAAGTCTCTCATATTAAGATGTGTAAATGTTTCATCGGTTCCAGTGAAAATAGAAGAATATTTTATAGAATTTTTAAAAATGGAAGATATATACATCAGGGAAAGGGTTTTTTGAGGATCTTATGAATATAGTGAAAAATTTTGATATTAATATTGATGATGTAAGGGGACAAGGATATGATAATGGGTCCAATATGAAAGGAAAATATCAAGTGGTACAAAAACGATTGCTTGATATCAATTCTAGAGCTTTTTTTACACCATGTGGTTGTCATTCACTTAATTTGTTACTTTCTGATATGGCTAATTGTTGTCCAAAAGCTATTACATTTTTTGGAGTTTTACAATGTATTTATTCGGTTTTTTCCTCTTCCATGAAAAAGTGAAAAATTTTAAAAAATCATGTTCCTAATTTAACTGTTAAACCATTATCGCAAACTCGTTGGGAGAGTCGTATTGAAAGTGTTAAAGCAATTAGGTTTCAAGCTCTTGAAATAAGAGATGCTTTATTTGAATTAGCAAAAGCCAGTGATGATCCCAAAACAAATAGTGAAGCTAGTTGTTTGGCTTCATATGAGCTCGAAAACTTTGAATTTTTGCTGAGCATGGTTATTTGGTATGATTTGTTAGTTGTTGTTAATGTTGTTAGTAAAACACTACAAGCCAAATATATGCAAATTGATGTTGCTATTAATCAATTAAAAGCTCTTCTTACATTTCTTAAAAATTATAGAGAAAATGGATTTGTAGCAGCATTAATTTCAGCTAAAGAAATAGCAACTCAAATGAATATAGAACCCATGTTTCGTGAAAAAAGAATAATTCATAGAAAAAAACAATTTGAGGAAAATGATACTAATGAAGTGACACATTTGCATGAAGATGATTTTAGAATTAATTATTTTATTTGTGTGGTTGATCAAGCTATTTCTTCTTTTGAGAGTCAATTTGAACATTTCAAAATATATGAAGATGTTTTTGAGTTTTTACATGATTTAGAAAAATTAAAGTTTTTAGAAGATAATCAATTGAAAAGATATTATGTTAATCTTGAGGGTTTTCTAAAACAAGACACATTTTTTGATATTGATGGTTTTGATTTATTTTATGAGTTGAAGGTTTTAAAAGAAGTTTTTCAAAAGGAAATAAAATCACTGCTTGAAGTTCTTAATTTTATACAAAAATCAAACTCGTTTCTAAATTCTTGAATTGCTTATAGAATATTATGGACTATACCTATTACAGTTGCTTCGGCAGAAAGAAGTTTTTCGAAATTAAAGTTAATAAAATCATTTATACGGTCAACTATGTCACAAGAAAGATTAAATGGATTGGCCATTATTTCTATAGAAAAAAATTTAGTATCTCAACTTGAATATCAAATTTTGATAAATAATTTTGCATCTAAGAAGGCAAGCAAAATGAACTTTAACTAAATTTTTTGTTGCATTGCAGGTAATTAACCAATAGACAATGGGCGAAAGAAGAATATTAAATTTCTAGATTTTTTGTTCATGTTAATATTTTATTTATTGTTATTATTAATAATATTTTATTTTTTATTTTTGTTATATAATTTTTTATTTATATTTTAACTTTATATTATATCTTGCCTAGGGCCTCATTTTCTCTGAGACCGGCTCTGGTTTCTGTTGTTGCTTTTTTATTTTAATGAATTCTGGTTTGTCCATTTTTATTAAAAATATAATGACAAAAGTTGAATAAATCGTGGAAAGTCAAAGAATATATATACCAATGTACAAATATAACATAATCATTCATAATATAAAAAAATCATTTATATAATTATAGTTAAAACAATATAAAAAATCAATTGAAATCAGCGGACACTATGAAATTTTATTAAAGAATATACATTTGAAAAGAATTCCCTCAAATGGCTAAAACTTAAAATTAATTTTAACACTTGATTAAAGTTTTTGATATAGCTTGAAATGTGACACCGAAAAATTTTTGGCTTTATGAGATTTTTAATTTTTAAATAAAAAGAGAGTAAAGTGTAATTTAGAAAAAAAAAAACTATTAAATAGAAAAAAATGAATTAAATATTGTATATTGACCATCCATTTTTTAAATTTAATGGAGTCCATTTAATAATATTTCTCAAAAACAATATGCTACTATGATTGTTATTAAAATTTTAAAATTTTTTTTATGGATTCCATTGACCCACAAAAGTCTATTTAGCTCTTCCTCTTGACAGAGGAAATCATAGATAATTCAATAAATTGAATTATTTGTTTGTGATTTTTCAGAGTCACATCAAATTTCTTACATTTACTATTTCATCATACTTATTAAAATTTTTTTTTGGAAAACATTTTTTTGAATTATTTCTCTTAAATCACGGAGTTTGATTTGTAATCATATATCAGTTACTAATATGTTTTTTAGTTATCTTTCTTAATTGTTACAATGTGCATTTCAATATGAAATCATTTTGTTATTTTTATTATTTTTTGTTTAACAAAGATGACAAGCGTTATCAATATATAAACAGTAAATGGAGATCCACTAATATCTTAAAAAATTTAACATGTAAGACGACTAGCACATGGGATAACAAAGACCTCACATGCAATTTTGAAGATATGAAAAAAATATGATTCCTCCTGCATGAAACTCACACTATTGAATAATAAATAAATAATGTTCTACAATAGTTAAACCTAGTAAACAATGCATAAAATAGTAAGTATACTAATTAGCAGGACAGTTAAAAAACATTCACAAGTTCAAGAAAGAGGTGCCAATTTAGAATTACCTCTGAATTAAATGTGAAAGAAAATGAGAGAATAAAATGCAGCACATAATGCATCAATGCAAGATGGTTTACTGATCACAAATCATGAATGCTACCCTCAATAATTTTTTTATCAACAAAGAAAGCAGTGTATTTTATTTTTTTTATCTCCAGCATTTAATAGACTCGAATACCATTTTATTTTATTTTATTTTATTTTATTTTATTTTATTTTATTTTTTATCTCCACACATATATGTTCAGCGTCTTGCAATCTCAATATAGTTCACATTCAACCCAAGTCTTCCAAGTTTTATACAACAAAGCCTATAAACACCAAATGAACATTACACCAATGAAAAATAAAAATACTGAGTCCATAATAAAGAACTTAAAATGCATCTCAATGTTCTTCAGATATGCAGAAATTAAAAAAAAAATTATAATTATAAATATATATATATATATCTCATACTATAAAAGCTCTTCAACAATCAAACCATCAAATCTCTACCTCCCTTCAGACTTCACTAACTGTGAGAAAACTCTGCTCATTGAAACATCAGACAGATCATTTGCACTTGAATCAAGCACACCAACAGCCACATTTTCAGTATTACTGATGTTCTGAACCTGAGTTGGAAGAGTTGGAAGCTCATCAATCCTTGTGATACTGTCAACATCTGTAAACCCAGACTCAGCCTCTTGAAGCTGCAAAACATACTCCAAATTCCACAGAACATCCCCCATTGCTGGTCTATCCACACCACAATCCGCTAAGCATTTCTCGACCGTCTCCCCGAACTTCCTAAGCGAGCCCGGCCTTATAGTACCGGCGATACGGGAATCGATAATTTGATCCAGTTCTCCTCTTCTCTGAAACTTCATTGCCCATTCTGCTAGATTCACCATTTCCCTCGGCAATGTGGGATCTATAACTGGCCTTGCACATAAAACTTCTAGCAGTACAACTCCGAAGGAATAAACATCAGATTTCTCTGTTAGTTGCTGTCGTCGGAAGTATTCAGGATCGAGGTAACCGAAACTTCCCTTCACTGCAGTGCTAACATGTGTTTGATCCAATTCAGGACCGGTTTTTGATAACCCAAAGTCCGCAACTTTTGCCATGAGGTTCTCATCAAGCAGAATGTTCGCAGATTTGACATCTCTATGAATTATCGCCTTCGCCTGACCAGTGTGCAAGTAATGCAGTCCCCTTGCCGATCCAATGCAAATCTCCAGCCTCTGTTTCCAACTAAGATTCGGAAGATCCGACCCATAAAGGTGGTTCTTCAGTGTACCTTTCTCCATGTACTCATACACAAGAATCATCTCATTCCTCTCATCACAATACCCGATAAGCGAGACAAGATGCCGGTGACGCAGCCTAGACAACAATTCAATCTCCGTTCGGAACTCATTCAAGCCTTGCTGAGACTTAGGATTGCCTCTCTTCACCGCCGCTCGGGTTTCATCTCTTAAAACACCCTTGTACACCTTCCCAAACCCTCCTACTCCAATCACCCATGCTTCATCAAAGTTGTTTGTTGCTTCTTGTAGCACAGCAAAGGAGAATTGGTACCCAAGGCTCGCATTCTGTCCTAGTGTAGCAGTTGTTCCATTAGAAAATCTACTCCCCAAGCTCTGCGAGATCGTGCCATTAATTGAGAAAGGTAACCAAGCCTTTGTGTTCGGTTTCCTTCCCATTTTGCTTCTTCTTCTCCTCCGCTTAAGCAATGTGAATGCTATACAAACAGCTATAGCCAGTCCTGCCACAGCTCCTAGGACAGCACCCACAATAACACCAACATTAGACTTAGAACCTTGAGGAGAAACCACATGAGCAGTACCACTGCTGTTCATCTTCATAATCTCAAGGCCATTCAGAATTCCATCAGGCAATACATTTTCCAAACTCGAAGGACCAATGCTGACATTTAGTTTACTCGATCCCTCGTCCATTTTCACAACAAAATCCACATAATAAGGAGCAGCCAATATGTTGTTACTTAACGAAAAGAGGTCCATATCAGTCACTACAATGTAGCTACTGATGTAAACATCAAAGTAGAGCTGAGCCGATGAATTGCTAACAATGTCACAGAAATGCATCCTTACTAAATATGAAGAACCTGCATCGACGTCAAACTGCCACGTAACATTGAATCGAGCATTTTGGGTGGTAGAGCTCGTCGAAGCAAGCTCTGTCGCCGTGCTGTAAACAACATCAGGCGCAATCTCGCTTGTCACACCGCTGCTGGCGGCGTAATTAATCTTGCCAGAGTATGAGACAGCCTTTGAGAGGCTCTTATCAAGAAGGAAGCTTTGATCAGGTTGCCAAGTTCTCCAGAGAGTGTCATTCTCAGGGGTGACAAGGGGGCCTCCCATGTTGAGCCTGTAAACAGTCTCTAACGGCTCATCAGAGAGGCCTTGATAGTTTCCAACAGGATTAACAGTTTGAGCAGTGTCACTGATTAGATTATCAGGAACTGAAACAACTTCAATTGCATTGATGAAAGCGAGGGAATTGTTTGCAGTTGGGACAAAGGAGAGGATAAGAGTGCTATGAGTGATGTTCACCGAGTACTCTTTGAACAATGGGGTTGAAGCACTGTTTGCAGGATAGCTATAAAGGAGTGAGTCTTGAGTGGAGACACTGAAGTTGGCAGTGGAGAGCTTTAAGGATGGAGAGGAGAAGGCAAAGAAGTAGAGTCTGATAAAGTGGCGGCCTTGCTGGTTGATTGGGAAAGAATATGATGAGGGATTGGTGAAGATGCGAGCTGATTGATAGAGAGATGAAACGGAGTTGGATGAGGTGTTGGCCATGGAGTTTGTTTTTGTTGTGAGAGTCCATGAGAGAGAAGTGTCAGCCATGAACGTTCTCTGCCCAACAGAGGTGTTGCTCAGAGATCCACAGTCTATCAAGTAGTTGTCTATGGGATTGAATGCATTGCAAACATACAACATAGCCATGAACATCATCAAAACATAGATCCCCATTTCAATCTTTCTTGCAAACATAGAGATCTGAGAAAAAGAGATCTATGTCTATCAATGAGAAAAGATCCCAACTTTGATAAATAAAAAAAACAAGAAAAAGGAAAACAGATGAAAATATAATAGGTGCTTCTTCTCAAGATCCAAACTTTGATAGAAAGTAGAAGAAAACAGGATCCAAGAAAGGATTTTTTCCAGCGAAGGGGATAAAAAGATGAGACCTTGAAAGTTTAAAGCTTCTCTGAATCTGAAACTCTACTCCCAAATGCCGCAATGGTGATGAAGAACCTCTGAAGATGAAGATGAGCACATGAAAATAATTAAAAAAAGAAGAAGAACAAGAACAAGAACAAGAAGAAGCTAAAGTCAAAGAGATGAAAGAACTGGCAGCATTAGAGAAGGAAGACAGCTAATTAATGCACAGGAGTTGTGAAAAAACTCCATGGCCTGTCAAAGAATAACACCTGGTTATCTTCAAATTGTTATTAAAAATAAAATCCAAAACTAAAAACTAATAAAAATCATTCTTTTTTGGCCTTACTTGATTTAAATAAATTTAACTTGAAGGACGTGCATCAAAGAAAGCATACTTTTTTTCCCTTTTTTTTTAATTTTGTTTTATTGTTTCGTGTGAATACATTGAGAAGAATCCGACGAACGCGGCGCTACTCTCTCAGTTTAGTTTACTGCGATTGAATAAAAATAAAAATAAATATAAACATTGACTTTTTTTTATATTTGACATTTTGACTCATTACTTTGTATGTTTATGCATGTTAAACAGGTTTAATTTTAATTTTTATTGATTTTTTTTGCATGGATTGCTTCATTTGTTAAAGTGTTGTCATGTCATGACAATCACCTCTGCACGTCTTACAACTTTAATTGGACAACCATAATAAATTATTTTTTATTCACTCTTTAATCTTCAAAACTATGGAGAAAATACTTCTAGAAAAATAATTAATTAGTCAATATTATATATAAAACTGTTGTCAATAAAAAAACAAATTGTACTTTTTAAGCAGAGAGAGTTTTAAATTTAAGAATTGAAGCCATTTTCTCATTTTTAATAATGAAATGAATAAATAAGATTTATTCCATATGCATTGCACCAAATATTTAGATAAATAAGTTCTATTTTCCGGTGTTATAAAAATAAAATAAAGAACGTTCATCGAAAAAGTGAGAATCATGTGCATGAATAAACACACACAATATGAAATAACTGATTTTACAAGGACACAAATACAAAACTCCCAAAACTTTAATATCTTGCCAATCGGACGGTGGAGAAGCGTCTGAACAGGCTGACCGATTCCAAAGCTGAAAACAGTGAGACAGAAGTACACCTAACAAAGAAAGTGTTCCCATTGTGAACCATGTTTTTAATATTTAAATAAGACTAATTAACATTAATAAAGAAACATTAATAAATATCTAATAACTAATTTTGATTAAAAATCTAATCTATAAATTATTAAATTTAGCTGCTATAAAAAACAAAAGAAGGTGTGTTTCTTAAGCTGTCCTCATGGATACATCAATGACATCAATGATGTGGAATTAACGCGTTTGTGATGTAATAATTTGAGTGCAAGTTGATGACCATTTTGGTCAAATTTGGGCTCTTGTTGATATCCAAGGGAATAAAAACCATGTTACTATCACATCAGTCTCATTTATTTCTGCGAATTAATCTTTACTTTATATTTTTAAGTAAAAAATAAAAAAATTCTTTTGCAACACCAAACTCCAAAAAACAATTCTGTAAAATAAAACATCTCATTTCAAAATTATATTTCTCAAAATAAATAAATAAATAAATAAATAAAAATCAACTTATAATATATATATATAAGAAGGGAAGAGAGTGGGGACCCGAATGAGTAGTTAAGTTAGTGTGGTGGGGGTTGTTGGCTCGTTGGGATTCGAGCATGAGTTGTTGAATGGTTGTACCCAAACGGTGTGATACCATGTGATTGGTGGGACCCGACTCATTTAGGTCTCATCCTTCAAGCATATATTAATTTATTAAGGGTGATTATAAAATAAAAACAAATGTATATACACTCAAATACAAATAATATTTTATGGTTGTTATTTTCTTTGGTGTGTGCCTACCAGTGTTTGCTTTGCTTGTGTGAATTTATTTATGTTTTATATTGATTTTGTTTAAATTTTGAACGTTTTGTGACGTTGGTAAACCCAAGCATCAATCATAGTTTTCATATATAATATATATAGTTATCTGGAAGGAAAAATTAATTATAAGTCGATTATAAATATCCCGATCAATCCCTCTAACATTTGAATATCCATGTTCATTCTTCTTTTTTTAGCTTATCTTCCTTTTCAGTCCCTCCGTCCAACTCTGTCAATAGCTTTTTTACATAATACCAACTTTGTCTTTAACTTTAGTAGGAAAAGACCCGTCATATCTTGTCATAATTTTTTGAAAATGTACGGTGAAAAGGGAAAGACAGACATTTTCAAGCATCTTTTCTCTTACCGTGCATGCTTTTGTAAACAAGGTTTCCATTCTTCGTTTACTTTTGGGCGTTCTCCTTTACTTTTAGAAGTTTGTATTTATTTTACGGAGTTTTTGTTTATGACTGTGAGTTTCTATTTACTTTTGGGCGTTTATGTTTACTTCTTGGAGTTTCTGTTTATTTCTTAGAGTTCTTGTTTACTATTGTGAATTTCCGTTTACTTTTGGGCGTTTTCGTTTACTTTTACGTCTACGTTTGGGATTCTCCATTAACCCGTCACCGTTTACGTTTTCTTCGTTTGTGCATTCAACCGAAGCGATTACGTACTACTTTCCGCTTAGTTTTTTGAAGTTTCCATTTACCCTATGGAGTTTTCGTTTATATTGCAACGTTTCCGTTTACGTTTAGGAATTTCTCTTTACGATTGGGAGTTTCTGTTTATGTCTGGGCATTTCTGTTTACTTCTGGGCGTTTCCATTTACTTATGTTAGTTTTCGTTTACTTTTGAGTGTTTCTGTTTACTTCTATGAGTTTGTGTTTATTTTCCGTAGTTTTTGTTTACGACTGTGAGTTTCCATTTACTTTTGGGGGTGTATGTTTATTTCTGGGAGTTTTTATTTATTTTCCGAAGTTTTTGTTTACGATTATGAGTTTCTGTTTACTTTTGAGTGTCTATGTTTATTTCTCGGAGTTTCTGTTTATTTTTGGGAACGTTAAAATTTTTATGGAATAAAAAAAATTAATTGTAATAAATGCATTCACATTTACTATCTTTATTTAAGAATAAAAAACAACCACTTACAATAAATGCATTCGCATCACTATCTCGGAAAACGCATCATTCATTACCTGCAATTATTGTGGGAGTTTCTGTTTACGTCTGACGTTTCTGTTTACTTCTGGGCATTTCCGTCTACTTATGTGAGTTTTCGTTTACTTTTGGGTGTTTCTGTTTACTTCAAGAGTTTGTATTTATGTTCCGGAGTTTTTGTTTACGACTGTGAGTTTCCGTTTACTTTTGGGCGTTTATGTTTATTTCTAGGAGTTTGTGTTTATCTTTGGGGAACGCTAAATTTTTTATGGAATAAAAAACATTTAATTGTAATAAATACATTCACATTTAATATCTTTATTCAACAATAAAAACAACCATTTACAATAAATGCATTCACATCACTATCTCGGAAAATGCATCACTCATTACCTGCAACTATTGTGAGAGTTTCTGTTTACGTTTGGCGTTTCTGTTTACTTATGGGCGTTTCCGTTTACTTATGTGAGTTTTCGTTTACTTTTGAGCGTTTCTGTTTAATTCTACGAGTTTGTGTTTATTTTCCAGAGTTTTTGTTTACGATTGTGAGTTTCCGTTTAGTTTTGGGCGTTTATGTTTATTTATGGGAGTTTCTGTTTATTTTTTAGGAACGCTAACATTTGTATGGAATAAAAAATATTTAATTGTAATAAATGCATTCACATTTACTATCTTTATTCAAAAATAAAAAACAACCACTTAAAATAAATGCATTCACAACATAACCGACAATTCAAATAGCTTTTAAAGGTGTCATTTCATATAGTGACTCAAATAGAAATAAACCTAAAAAGAAAGTATGTTTTGTTCATTTCCAAAATAGCAAGGTTTATCTGTGAATATTTGAATTTCAGAGGGATGTTTTGTTCATTATCTGTATCTGGAATTAGGTGGTACTGATCATAATGATAATAATAATAGTCTCCTCCCACCTACTACTCTTTTAGTCTTTATTTCCGGGGGATCATTTTGTCTTATGTGTCCTCCTTTTTATCTGTTTTATGGCTTTTTTTTCTGGTTGTACTGGTTGTTTTCTTTTACTATATAATAGTTTATCTATTTTTTTCAAAAATAAAATAAAATAAAATAATAATAATAATAATAATAAGAATAATAATAATAATAATAGTCTATCTGTCTGGATAAAAAGTGTTTAGTTACTTTTAATTTTTCTTTAATTCCCCTCTTCACCATCATGTTAATGGAGATTGAGAATGAATATATGTTTCTATTGTGAAACGTTAATAAGGAGATGAGTGTTGGTTGATTTGATTGAGGTGTTTGTTACTTCTAATGCAATTAGTTTGCTGATGTCCAAGCAAACCAGTACTTTGTCTCATAATATAATGCAAAAATTAACTAACCTTCTAATGTATTTAATGTTCCCTTAGCTTGTTTTTATCAACTACACATTCACATGCTATTCTTTTTTAAGTATCCCATGCAAGATGGTTGGCATTTGCTATTGTGTTTTATGAAAATGATAAACAATGTTGATATTAAATTAAGTGTGAGCATTTATTAAAATTTTTAACAAAATATTTTTAAATTTTATAAAAACTAAAAAAATATATATCACATTATAAATTTTTGTGGAATATTCTAAAAAGCCTTAAATTTGTGAGACCTTTGCTTCAAACCATGGGGAGCTTTATTAACTCCCAAAGCAATCCTATCGAACCTATCACCTCACTTATGCCACTGCATTATTTTTTAAGTATTCTTATGGCTCTAATTTTTATCTATTTATCTCTAGTTGAAAATTTTATCTCTTACATATTTCTATTTTTATTTATTTTAGCAGGTCTCTCATTTATAGTGTTAAATGTTTTTTTTTTAACATTTTTCTGTTAGTAGTTGCGGTACTTGCCTTTATTTTTAATTTAAGTTGTTATTTACTCATTTTATTAAAAAAAAATATACGTAATAGTTAAAAATTTGAAGAGATGTTGAAATAAAAGGTGGATTTATTTTTTTAAAATGTTTGAAATTTCTGAAACTTTTAGCACTATGGTTTGAGAGATGAGAATTGTTTCACATTTATTTTTATTTTTTTTTCTAAATTTCATGTCAAATAAATGTGCATTTTTCATATTTTACAAATAATTTAAAATGTGGGGTTTTATTAAAAAAAAATCTTTTTTTGTAGGCCACGTGTTCTCATCACGTGCCACAAGCGCCGCCGGGGCGAAATCTCTCCGGTCTCAAAGGCGTCTCCTTTTTGGGATCAAAATCGAAGCCTTAGGTCAAATCCCAAGTCGGGTGAACGCCCTCCGTGTTCATCATCGGCGATTCGCTCGAAGCAGGTGCTAAGGTCAACCTCATCGGCGCCGGCGTCCATAACGCCGGCGAGGCCGTTGACGAAGACACTGACGTCTTCCAGGATAGCATGGTTCGTGCCCTAGTATCTCTTTCTTCCCTTTTTTCTGATGTTTATTGGTTTCTGTGATTGTTTATCAGTTACTTTGGTTAATTTTTACTTGATTGTCCGTAGTTAATCTAATCGCTCCTACGTTTACTGCAATCCTTGATTTACAGGATTAATTTTAGAACCATTTTGTTCTTGTTCATCCCTCTTGTTTGTGATCTATGAGAAGGTTAGGAGCTTGCAAAAATCCCTGTTTTCTCTGTGATTCCAACTGAATAGAAGTTTGATGCTATTTTGTGTGTCTGAATGCTTAGAAAATGCAGTCCCAGGGTTCTAAAGTTATTGCTCTTGTAGATGTATAACAAGTAATTGAGAAGATGTGAATTTTCTGATTGCTTAATGATGCCAATCACATAGAAGTTTTAGGCTATGGAATTTTGTATTTGATTAGGATTTGTGAACAGCTTTAATTCCTATCCAGATCTCTGTGTGAAGACGAAAATTAAGAATTTCTCACCGATTATCTGATTGCGTTGTAGTGCTACTGCTAACCACAAAAAATGTTACACTATTTGAATTTTTTTATTATTGAATTTGATCACTCTATGAATTTCCCAGGACCTCAAAATGAAGCATAAGAGAGAAACTAATTCCCATTCGATTTCCAATATTTTTGGGAGGATATGGTTTTTTATGCGGATGTTTCTCTTCAATGTGCTCTCCTTTGGTCCTGTGCCTGCACACATTGCTTTCATTATGGATGGAAATCGTCGATATTCAAAGAAACATAATGTCAAAGAAGGAAGTAGACACAATGTTGGCTTCACCGCTCTCATATCCACCCTCCAATACTGCTATGAATTGGGTGTGAAGCATGTCACTGTGTATGCCTTCAGTGTCGACAACTTCAAACGAAAACCAGATGAAGTCCAGGCCTTAATGAATCTTATGAAAGAGAAGATAGATGAGTTGTTAGAGGAAACCAGTGTGGTCAAGGAGTATGGTATCAGAGTGAATTTTTGGGGTGACTTAAATCTATTGACTGAACCTGTGAGGCTGGCAGCTAAGAAAGCAATGCTAGTCACCGCCGAGAATATGGGGCCTGTGCTCTCAGTTTGTGTTGCCTACACTTCCACTAATGAGATTCTGCATGCTGTTCAAGAATCTTGTGCTGAGAAGAATAACAGGATGGATAGAGGGTATTCCAACGGATGTATTAATGCTTCAAAAGGTTTGGTTACAGTGCCTGATTTGGAGCATCACTTGTACAGTGCTTCTTGCCCGGAGCCTGATATCGTCGTTAGGACATCAGGAGAGACTCGCTTGAGTAATTTTCTTCTATGGCAGACTCCATTTAGCCATTTGCAGAATCCGGTTGCTCTGTGGCCGGAGTTCTCTCTCGGGCATCTCGTATGGTCTATCTTGCAATATCAGAAAGCTTATCCTTCTTTACAAGAGCAAAGAATGAGGAACAAGAAAACACATTGATGTTTTGCTTTGAATCCCGTCCTTGCTATACCTTGAAAATTAATTTACTTTGTTATAATACAGTCGGTCATACAATAAGCCAACCATGTAATGCCTTTTTTTTTTAAATATATTTCGGAGAAAGAAGAAGAAGGTCTTCAAGATATTGGAATTTTGTCAAGACTTCTTTGTTATGATACTGATATACCACGGTTGACCTTTGAATTTTTGAAAGAAATAAAATACTAATTGCTCCGTTGTAAATGTGTCTTTTTTTTTTTATGCATAATCTATTTAATGTGCAAGCAGGGGACTTCATTCTTTTAGATATATAAGTTTTCTTTCATTGTGACTCCATTTTACTATTTTGTTGTTTTTTTTGTAGTTTTTATAAAACAAAATCTATTTTTTTAGGTAAATATATCTGACAATGAAAATAAAATGGTATTTAAAAAATATTTTCTCATAATTAACGAGAAGAAAAGCATTTTTTAGTATTTAGTGAATAGAACAATTTTTTATATTTTTTTATTTTTGCGAAATAAGAAAGAGATCGATTATATTATTCTTAAATGAATATATAATCTAATTGTTGATTCAATACTACTTAATTATTTGATGACAAGGAAAAAGAATGTAATTATGCTAATAACTATCCTTGCTCAAATTAACATATAAAATATTAATTATATAAAAGACTATCAGTAAATATTCCTAAAAATTTTCCTTACTTTTTTTTTATTTTAGAAAAGGAGTGAGAGAAATAACTTGACTTTTATACCCTTGAAACAAATAAATAATATTTTATATAAAATAAAATATTAAGTTAAATAATGATTATTTTTAATTATAAAATATTTTGAATATTATTATTTTTATTTTTATAATTAAATATTTGAATTAAATATTTTTCACTTTTAATTATTATTTATTATTAAAATTATATATTGAATTATTATTTGATTTATATTATTATTTTAATTATTAATTATTATTATTTGAATAAAATTATTATTTTCATTGTTAGTTATTATTATTTTATTTTAATTATTATTTGTTATTAAATTATCTATTTAATTATTATTTGAGTTATATTATTATTTTAATTGTTAATTTTTTTTTTTTTTAATAAAATTGCTATTTTAATTATTAGTTATTATTATCTATTTAATTGTTATTTAGTATTAAAATTATATATTTAATTATTATGTTAATTAATTATAGCTTTACATATCAACAAGCAGAGTCAATCCCCCTCATCCCTCGCCCAATTCTCTCTTATTTCCATTGATGACCATCCAAACAATTTCTCACTGTCATTAATGACCATTCAAACAAAGAAGTAGAATAGGAGACTAATGACTCCCATTCCACTCCTTGCAAACAATCACTCCTTAGAGAGTTAATTGTGTGTCATAAAAAAAAAAAAAAAAAAAAAAAAAAAAAAACAACCACTGGTTCTTAAATATGATCGCATGCATGGAGACACATACCCCATTCATTGAAAAAAGCTCAAATTGAGCCCTATCAACGTAGGTACGTGACTTTTCTAAAGTCCAACAAGAACACCATCACAAAATTCAATCACAAAAGAAAAGAAAACCAACATCAATGTTCTATCAAATCAATTAATCAAGTCCTAATCATGATCACTTTGAGCTCCTCCTTCTCCTCCGAGATTATCATGTCCATCTCCGGCTGCTAATACTTGAGCTCTTTCTTCTCCTCCAAGATGATGATCATTTCCACTTCCTGTTCCTTGTTCTTGATCAGCTCCTTCTCCTCCAACATGATCATCTTCATTTCTGGTTCCCCCTTCTCTTCCTCCTCCTCCAGGATTATTATTATCTCCATCTTCAGGCTCTGTTTGAAAACCAAGCCAAATGTCCTTCCATGTCATGCCAGCCTCCCCTAGCAACCTCTCCAGATCCTTGCGGTAATCTTCATCTCTGGTTCCCACTTCTTGAGCTCCTCCTCCTCCTCCAGGATTATTATTATTTCCATCTTCAGGATATGTTTGAAAAGCAAGCCAAATGTCCTCCCATGGAATGCCAGCCTCCCCTAGCCACCTCTCCAGATCCTTGCGGTACTCTTCCTCCGTCCATCCTTGCCCCCCCTCCATTCTCTCTTTCTCCGTCTCTCTCTTCCGGATCTCTGTTTTCTATTTCTGTTCGCTTGTTTGATTTGCTTCTGTATATATATATATATATATATATATATATATATAGTGTTGATAAGGGGGACCATGGCCTTTGTATTTGAGAAGTTGGTAAAAAATAATAATCTAATTAAAAAGATTGAGTTTATATATATTATAAAATAAAAGAACTAATTTAAATAATTTGAAAGTTAGTTTGTTATATTTGAAATTTTAATGATAGAATTTAATTGTATGATAGATTAATTATGAGATAAGATAATCTATATATCTCCATATTTTAAAAATGTTGTTTTTAGAGAAGAAGGTTGGGGAATTTATAATAAATAAAATAAAAGTTATTATTTCGGTAAATAATATTAAAACATATATACAATAGTTACGTATTAAGGAAAAAAAAGAAAAACTTATTCATGGAAATCATCTCTGATTTTGATTTATTTTGAAAGCATGGAATCTCTCTTATATGGAAAGTTGTTTTAAAAAATAAAATCTCAATAACAGATTGATTACTAAAAGATTTGGTTTGAGCTTTCTTTTTATAGAAAAATATATTATATTAAAAATAAGATATTTATTAACTTTAAAAACATATTGAATTAAAGAAAGCCAATGTTTTCTTCTCCTGCATGCGAGCATCAATGTCTTATGTATCAAAGTCCTAATTAATTATTATTTTTCATCAAACATATATGGGAATAAGACATTTGATGCATGCAAAATGACATTGATCACAATTATAGGAAAACCATAATCTGTTTAAAGTACAAGCAAGGGAATTTATTATTTTAGATATACAAGTTTTTATTTATTATGACCATATTTTACTATTTTTTTGGTTACCTTAATTGTTTTTACAAAATAAAATCTTTTTTAGTAATATATATCTGACAATAAAAATGAAATGGCATTTAAAAAATATTTTTCTTGTAATACACAAGAAGAAGAGCATTTTATTAATATTGAGTGTATATATAAATTTTTAATAGATTTTCAAATATTTTATTTCTAAGTAATGTATTTAATAGTACCTAACCATTTTATGGCAAGACAAAAGAAGTTAATTATGCCAATAACCATCATGGCTCAAATTAGCGTATCAATTATTAATTATAAAAAACAAGACTATATATATATATATATATATATATCCAAATTATATTTTGCATAATTTGTTGATTTTTTAAAAATAAAACAACAGTCAAATTCATTGAGGCAAGCAAATTCTATATATTTAAAGAATGAATTGTGTGTCATACCGGAACAAAATTTTTTTTTAGAAGAGCCTAAAATGTTTTTTTTTTTTTTGAGAAAAACAAATTTTTTTATGCCAAATAAAATAATTAGGGTAAATAATAGATTTGTTTTAGTTTGCTTTTATATACTCTTTATTATTTTTTTTCTCCTCATAATAGTAAAAACTCTAATTTCTATTTTTTTTTCTTTTTTTATTTCTATTTTGCATTTTGATCTTTCTACACAAATCCTTCCTATTTATCATGTTACTCTTCTAAAGTCCAACAACGACTATTGGAGAATTGATTTTAATGTGCTGCTTTTAGAAGGAAAAAAAAACACACTTAGTTTCTTTGGAAGAATTTAAGACAAACTGTTATTTTTGAATGCACTGAATTACACAAAGACCGTGTGTTATTATATGACTAACAATCCGCTAAAAAAACTAGCTAGAAATACTCAGCCATTGCCACCAGTGACTGAATCCTTTGACCATTTACAGGTTTCGTTCATCTTGCCAAAAAAAATCAAAAGAAAAGAAAACCAGCATTAATATGCTATCAAATTAATTAACTCCTAATCATGATCACCTTGAGCTCCTCCATCTCCTCCTCCTCCGAGATTATCATTTACATCTCCGGCTACTAATTCTTGAACTCCTCCTCCTTCTCCATAATTATCACGTCCATCTACGGCTCCTAATTCTTGAGCTCCTCCTTCTTCTCCGAGATTATCATTTCCATCTACGGCTGCTAATTCTTGAGCTCTTTCTTCTCCTCCGAGATGATGATCATTTCCACTTCCTGTTCCTTGTTCTTGGTCAGCTCCTTCTCCAACGACATGATCATCTTCATTTTTGGTTCCCCCTTCTTGAGCTCCTCCTCTTCCTCCTCCTCCAGGATTATTATTATTTCCATCTTCAGGCTCCGTTTGAAAAGCAAGCCAAATGTCCTCCCATGTCATGCCAGCCTCCCCTAGCAACCTCTCCAGCTCCTTGCGGTCTTCCTCCGTCCATCTTTGCCCCCCCACCATTCTCTCTTTCTATATATATATATATATATATATATATAGATTATGAGATAAGATAATATCTCCATATTTTAAAATGTTGTTTTTAGAAATCTAATCTTAGAATCTGAATTAGCATTGAAATTTTAAATGATGAGGAAAAATAAACCTCAATATGTTATAAAATAAATTAACTTATCTCTATATTTCAATATTATTCTATTATATATATTAAATAAGTTTTGGAAAAATTTAATAGTACCTAATCATTTTATGACAAGACAAAAGAATTTAATTATGTCAATAACCATCATGGCTCAAATTAACATATCAATTATTATTATTATATATATATATTCCTAAATATTTTTTGTCACGCCCCGAGCACGCCGACAAACGGCCGCAAACCTAGAAGGCCAAGACCAAGTAGGTATGCAATGCCTCAAAACTAGCCTCACACTGAACAATAGCTTCTAAAAAAAAAATAGATTTTTACACTAAAAAAAACTATAAAAGACGAATTACAAATGTCCTATATCCCCAATGTTTGGATAATCAATACAAAATTCTAAGTTTTCAAAGACTCTAGAACTTAACAACGGGCTAAACTAGACTATGACATGGTCAACGATCCCACTAAGCTGCCCACCAAGTAACCCTACTATTAATCTGGAAAAAAAAACAGAACAAACTTTATGAGCTCGAGAGCCCAGCAAGTAACCACTAAAAGTATTTGGGATCAAATAAAAGTGTCAAAAATTCAGAACAAAAATCATTGTTATGATACAATATACATAAGCCAAAATACAATTCGGAAACAAAACAAAACGGTTCAACAGAGTCTGATTTTCTCTAAATAAACACAGTATATGTCTCCCAATTCACTATGATCAAAACAAAATATCAGAGGTCATTTGTTTACCCTCGGTGACCCAAGCCAGAATATCATAATTCATTTGTTTACTCTCGACGACCCGAAACAGAATATCAGAGTTCATTTGTTTACCCTCGGCGACCCGAACCAGAATATCAGAGGCCGTTATTCTTCATTGATGGAACGGTGCGAAACTATAGTCTCTTAACAGAGTTATACGTCGACAAGGTCAGTGTTTAACCCTCAATGACAAGGTTATGCATAATTAATTGGAGACCATAATTTATAGATCAAAATAGTTGTTCGCAAACAACATAATAGTAAGGTTCAGACTGAGTGAAAACAGAATAATCCATCAAACCAAAAATGTTAATATTCATATGATCTCATTCTCCGTATATCAAAATAAGCCAATTATTTTCAAATTTAATAGCTTAACAAATAGGTTGTAATATAAATTTATACAACTCAGAATATATAACCTACATAGTTTTTTGCAAAATATGACTGAATAAATAAATAACCAGAAATTTAGTTAATTAAAAGTAATACAATAGATACTCAAAATAGTAATTTAGCAAGTGTGGAAAAATGTATATATATACCAGAATTTATATGTGGATTACTTATCTGACTAATACAAAAAAATTCAATTCTGACAACAATTCAAGGCTTTTGGGTTGGTCTTAAATTTGGGAAAAAACCTATTAAATCACCAAAATATAAATTTACAAAATTGCAGGGGTATCCAAGAAAGATTTCAAAACCCTAATGATGCTACTAAAGTTAAAGGCTAATGAGCAAGGGTAATGCAAAAGAAATTTTCATAAGGGTATAAATGCAAAAAATGTTAATATATTATTTTTAAAATTCGGATTCTTGACCATTGAGGACCAAAACATGCATAACTTTGCCTATCATCCTCCAAATCATATCTTTCTTCTACAAAAACTAGACAGATGAGGCTATTACATATCCAAAGTTCACATTGATTAGAATACTATTGAATTTATAGCATCAATTTAAATGCCCATCTATTTTTTGTAAACCAGTAAAACCATATACGACCATTTTAACATGTATATCTCTCAGAATACATCCTCAAATAACATGATATTGTAAGAGTAGATAGTTAATTCAATCAGGAATAACTTTTGTATTTTGCATTTGGCCTGATTCAACTTTTAAAACTATCAAAAATATTAATCAATCTCCAAGTTCTGCACAGAATACTATTTGACGTAGCTACACTAATATGGTTGTATCTCAAAAATTACAGATCTATAAAATCTACAATTTTGCACGTACTTAGTTGATTTCAAACCCTGTAACTTTCTTATTGTTCACTTTGCTCGATTAAATTTCTAAAGTCACGTATTATGCTGGTCAATTTTCAGGTTCGACAGAGAATATTATTTTACAAAACTACACTAATAAGGTTATATTTCAAAAACCACAATGGTATAAAATTTGGAATTTTGCAAACTAAATAAAATCTAGGGTTACTTACCTCACACACGCCGATAAATAAGTTCTTGATGGGTTTCTGATGCTTGACTGCTAATATCTCTCCAACTAAACAATCTAAATTTAAACTAGAACCTTGTTTTCCTATTTCATGGCGTGGGAGGAGTGATCAATAATTCAAAGACTAAGGCCATGTTTGGATAACCAAATATTATGCCATAATCCGTACATTATGGCATAATATAATATTTTCACATAATTATGCCATAATGGCTGTTTGGGTATCTAACTTACACTACAAAATTATACCATAATGTTGGAATTATGGTATAAAAAAATATTCCACTCGGAGTGGAATATTTTTTTATTTTGAAGTATGTGACTTTTTCTAGGTGAAATATTTATTTGATATTTTTTATTTTGTTAACTAAACACTTATTCTGTAATAATAAAATATGCCACAATTTCTGTAATAATTACTTGCATTTCCTACATAATAAAATTATACCAGATTTTTTTATTTTGTAACCAAACAGGGTCTGAATCAAAAAAATTATTAAGGAGATAAGGAACTTGAATTTTTTAAAAAAAAACTAGATAATAATAATAATCCTAGATAAGCTAGGATAGAATTACAAGATAAATTAGATAATAAAAATAATAAAAAGTGTGGGTTGCACATTTCATTGCTTTTTGGATTTCTTAAATATATTCCAAAATACTATCTATTTTAACGGATGAACTCTGTGTCATACTTTCTGAATAAAAAAAAAACCACTAATTGTTGAATATTGCATGCATGCATGGAGGCACGTACACCTTAATAGAAAAAAAGAAGCTCAAATTGAGCCCTATCAGCGTTATCTACGTAACTCTTCTAAAGTCCAACAAGAACACCATCTCAAAATCCAATCACAAAAGAAAAGAAAACCAACATCAATGTCCTATCAAATCAATTAAGTCCTAATCATGATCACCTTGAGCTCCTCCATGGCTCCCTCTCCTCCAAGATTATCATTTCCATCTCCAGCTGCTTATTCTTGAGCTCCTCCTCTTCCTCCAGAATTATTATATCCATCTGCCGGCCCTGTTTCCAAAGAAAGCCCGGGTTAAATATTCTTTTTAAATAAAACACAATTTACTCTCTCTCACTCTCTCTATATATATATATCTATGATAAAATGAATTTTGTAAATAATAAGAAGCTAATAATAATGATCAGGTACGTATGTATGTGTATATATATATATATAGCCGCACCGTCAGGGTTGGAACTAGCACCCCTCTTTGAGAGAAAGCATCGCCATCTGCTCTGACAGGCGGCAAAGCTTCTCCCCGGCATATCCCTGGCAATCTGTCTCCAACGCCGGCCAAGCCTAGCTACCAAACGCAGCAACTCCTTGTCCTCGTCCGGCGTCCAATATGTAATTATCTCCTGCCTCTCTTTTCTGGTTGCTAATTCTTGATCAGCTCCTTCTCCTCCAACATGATCATCTTCATTTCTGGTTCCCACTTCTTGAGCTCCTCCTCCAGGCTCTATTTCAAAAGAAAGGTTAGTACTGTCTGCCCATACCTCAGCTATCAACCTCATCAGTTCCCTGCTGTTTTGCTCCTGATTAAATATTTGCCTATACTCATTTCCTGTTGCTTGTTCTTGATCAGCTCCTCCTCCTCCAAGATGATCATCTTCATTTCTGGTTCCCACTTCTTGAGCTCCTCCTCTTCCTCCTCCTCGTCCAGGATTATTATTTCCATCTTCATGCTCTGTTTGAAGAGCATGCCAAATGTTGTCCCATGTCAGGCCAGCCTCCCCTAGTCTCCTCTCCATCTCCTTGTGGTCTTCCTCAGTCCATGTTTCTGTTGGAGGCCCATAAATATGGCCCTTCATCTTTCAAAACATTCCAAATAACTTTAGTACCACATTGCCTATTGAGAAAACTTTTAGTCACCTTATATATGACACTATTCCTAAGCCTACAACTATTGTCTTGGGGTCATGCTCTCTTACGCGCGCAGACGCAGGGGGTGCAAATTTCAGGGTTTCGATCCGAAATTTAGCTTGGAAATTCTGAACTCACGTAGGCGCATGGTGCGGACACGAATGCACCAGATTTATTGGACCACCAGCCACACAGTTGTTTTACCTTTTTGCCCTTTCATCTAGTTAGGGTTTTTGCGCCTGTTCGAGTTCGCCGAAGCTTCGGACGAACGGTTCCCTCCCCGTCGTGTCCTCGTGCCTGTCCATCATCCGTCGTTCCTTCGCGCCTGCCCGCCATCCGTCATGTCCTTTCTTTCGCGTCAGTCCGCCATTGCCGTTTAAAAGAACCCTAAATCCCGTTTGTAAGAGATATAGACATCATCTTCTCTTCTTCTTCTCCCTCTTCCGTTCCTGAACTCTGAGCACTCATTGATCCTCTGCTCTTGTGCACGATCAGAGGATCCGACTGTTGTATCCTGGGAGAACGACGCCTGCGTCCTGTGCACTGAAATAAGGAGGCGAAATTGTTCTTAAGGTCAGTGCCTTCGCACGCCTCAGTCACTTCCGTACCAAAGATTTCTTCCTCTCCGATTTTCAACAGTTTCCCACCCCACCATTCTCTCTCTCTCTCTCTCTCTCTCTCTTCTGGATCTCTGTTTTCTCTTTCAATTAATTCTCTTGTTTAATTTGCTTTTTGTGTGTATATATATAGGGGGAGAGAAGTGAATGCTGTTACTTAACTGTTCGGACGTACCTTTTTGTGTATGTGCATTTGCTCGCGGATGTAAGGTGAGATATATATATATATATATATATGAAAATTCCTTTTAAAAGCTATCATCAATTTCCGTTGGTAGTTATTTCTTAGGCAGGGGATTTATGTAATCTTCTAATTAACAGTTAGTGACCTGTTTTAAAAAAAAATATATTTTTTAATCATTATATATATCATTTCATGAAGTCGAGGTGACTGTCCATACTTACAAAAAAATTCTTAACCTTCTTGTTTAGAAAAGTCAATCTTATTTAATTAAAGAGGGTCTTATAATTTTAAATAAGGAAAATAGGAAGTTCAATTTTGGAAAACAGTGCAAGATAGATGATAGCTTTGTGGATTTACCCAGCTTTCAATTGTCACCGTCCATTTGAATCAGTGTACTTTGTCTGGTTACAAACGTAGAAATATCAAATTAGATTAATAATTAATGAGAGATTAATTAATGCTTAATGATATATATTGTTAATTTAGTTCAATTTAATGAGTCTAATTCATTATAATCAAAGAAAAAAATAGAAAATAAAACCATCACAAAATAACCGTCATTTAATAGGGTTTTTAATGTGAAATCCATGCACGCAAAATGAAAATACATCATTATAATTCTATAAAGTGCCATAATAACCATCACCAATGTTATATTCAGGGATAGTTTTGCATAAACTACTACAAAATGTTCACCTTGAAATGCAAGTTTTCTCGTAGTATTGGTCATTTTTTAACTTGCCAACTGCAACGCCACTGTATTGGTTTGTTGTACTTTGCTAGTAACATAATCGTCAAAGGAATCCCAAGTGTTTCTTGTTTTTTGTCTCTCTCTATTTTTCTATATATATATTTGTTTAAAATTGGAATTAAAGTGGATGAACCATAGTTTATTAAAAAAGGTTGATAATACAATGGCAACAAAATAATAAGAACATATAGACCACAACCACATAGCAGATGCAAAATGACAAACGAAGATGAAAAGAAAAAAAACCAACACATCTATGTCCACCATAAGCAGAGCACACTTACAAAAAGATGCTACAAAAACAAAAAAAATACAAACATAAAAAAAAACAAAAATCATCATCAACATTGACATAAAACTAATTTGTATCTTCGAGGGATCCTCTGGTTTATCGATAAATTATTCGAAAAGCTGTTTGTATTCCACACATTATGGTTTCCAACCACATCATACTTCCGCCAGAATTCTCAACTGTTCCAGGAATTGCCTGCCAATTACCTACTTAGGGATTCCTCTTTCTGGAAGAAGACCAAGGCGTATAGACTGGATAAAGCTTATCGGAATGGTTCGCTCTAGACTCGCTTCCTGGAAAGGAACCTATCTATCCTTAGGAGGTCGTTTAACTCTCATCAACTCCGTGCTCTCAACCTGTCCCCGAGTCTATTGGATGTCGGTTTTCAAACTCCCCGCCTGGGTGATCAAAGAAATTGATCGATTCGAAGAGACTTCCTTTGGAAAGGTCCCGATTTGGGACCTAAAGGAATCGGATTGGTAGCGTGGAATAGGATCTCCGAGGCCTCGTAACATGGGAGGGCTGGGGAATTCTCAATCTCCGGGATTTTAATAAAGCTTTACTTGGGAAGTGGTGGTGGAAATTATCCCGCAATCCTAATAGTAGTTGGGCCAAAATTATCAAAGCTAACTACTCTTTCGGTTTTCCGATTGGCATTTTAAATCATATCCCACCCCCCGGAATAAATCTTCTTCGGGCGGGAGTAAATTCCACTTTAATTCCCTTTCGCTCCCGCCTTTCCAATACCATCAAAAATGGCTCTAACACATCCCCGTGGTTTGATCGGCGGCTTAATAGGCAACCTCTCAAAGATACTTGGCCAATCCTCTTCTCCGATTGCATTACCCCCTCGGATAAGCATCGGGATCTTTCTTCAACATCTAAACAATCCGGAGATCTTGTTCCGATCCGCCTCCCTTGATACTTTATCCCCCCTCCTAGCAATTATCCCCGATTGTTCCCAAGTAGCCCGGAAGATTCCTACACTTGGGCGCCGGAAAAAAGGGGAACTTCACAATAAAATCCTTCTACAAATTTCGATTGATGGTGGAATGCGTAGTCCACATTATTCCTCTTATTGGAAAATCCGATGTCCTAGCAAAATAACCCTATTTTTTTGGCTTGTTTGAGAGGACAAAATTCTTACCCTATCTAATCTTTTCAAGAAAGGGTGTCTTTCTCAACATTCCACGAACACATGTGTCCTCTTCACATACCCACGAGAAGTCGAATCATCTTTTTATTGATTGTGATTTCTCAAAACGAATGGTCATTCTTCTCTCAAATCCTTCATTTACACATCCCCCCCGGCACTCGGTTTCCACGCTCGGACCTGGTTACCCTCTCTCCTTCCTCAACACCGAACTCTCCGGGATCTTACTTCTAGAGCAATTTTGTGGAATATTTGGATTGAACGAAATTCTCGCATATTCCATTTGAACGCTTTACCTCTTTTTTAATATAATCTTTAAAACGCTAATATGCTTCTCTCTTGGTTTTCAACGGCCTCTCGACAATCAAGAAGCAACATCTTAACGAGGCTTCTCCGGAAAATTAAGCGCTCCCTTAATTTCCTAAGCGCAAGAGCTCCAACTCAAGCGGGCGATCCGGATTCGGACTTTGCTCGGGGGGGGGTGCTCCTTCTTTCAATCCAGGGGGGGAACAGGACGATATCTTCCGCCTTCCCAGTCTGTTTTATTTTTTGATTTTCTCAGCTTCTGTTGTACTTTTTTCCTTTTCTTTCACTCACTTCTGGTGAGAGTTATCTTCCTTTCTATGTACTTTTTTATTTTCAATAAATTTGTGGTTTATCCACTTTTATTTCAAAAAAAAAAAAAAAAAAAACATTGACATAAAAAATGAATGTTTGTTTACTTGCATTTTGGAATGTTAATAGGGAAATGATTTTTTGGTAATTTCATTGCAGTGTTTATTACCTCAAATACAAATTAGTTTATTGATGTATAAAACAATACTTTGGCTCATAGTATAATGCAAAAACTAACCTCCTAATGTATTTAATGCATGCTGGCTCTAATATTCTTGATTGTCACTTTGTTTGAAGAATCTTCGTTCATTTGCATGGGAATTCTTAGCATGTTTTCATCAAATACTTAACGTGCTTTTCATGTTACCTATCCCATGCAAGAAGGTTGGCATTTTTTTGCTAATAAAAATCCCAAGCAAATGATTCATTTAAAAGTAAGTTGAGATTTATAGTTATATATCAGGAAATTCTTTTTAAAAACCCATTATCAATTTCAGTTAATTATTTCTATTTATTTTTATTTTTTTTTGAAAACTAAAGGAACGATGACAATTAGTTATTATCTCAGCTTCTTTCTAATCGTTCTATAGCCAGGGGATTTATGTAATCTTTAAACAGTTAGAAAAATATTTAGTAACCGTTAAAAAAGAATATTTGGAAATATATGCTACATTGATGAAGATATATTTAAATCATTTCAATGAAATCCAGGTAGTTGTACATATTTACATTCTTAACCTTTCCAACGTTTATATACATGAAGGTATTGTTATAAATGAGGAAATGGAAAGGTTAATTTTGGAAACGAATGCTAGATATCTTTGTGGATTTACCCAGCTTTCGATCAGAACCGTCCATTTGAATCAGTGTATTTTATCAGCAGCTTTCCATCCGCCACGTCATTCCCTCGTGCGGCCACGACCAGCGCGACGCCACTGTTTATATCTTGGTTTGGTGTGGTTTTAGGGCTCGGAACGGAATCGTCGGAGAAATCCAAAGCGAAGGGGAAAACACTCTCAGCTCGTCGTCGCTGGTGATCCGCCGTAAGATCGGCAACGATGTCGTCGTGGCTCCGGAACGCCATGAACAAGGCTGTCGAGGCTGGTGGGAAGAACAATCTCACCCGCACCGTTCGTAACTACGCTGACACCGTCGTCCACCACGCCGGCCATGCCATGGCCGAAGGCGCCAAGATTTTCCAGGACCGAATGGTTTCTATGCCCTGATTTATATTTGCCTATCTGATACTTCTTATTGCGATCATTCCTTGCTCGAGTGCGATTTAGGGTTTAGTGTCTGCAATAATTGCTAGTTTTTTTCAGATTGAAGTGTTTTTTTTGGGGTTTCGAATTCATTTTTTTTTGGGATTTCGATTTAGGGTTTAGTTGTTGTTTTGCCGTTATTTGGAATACCATAAGTTTCTTGCATCTTAAGCCTAGTTTCTTTCCCTTATCTACTAGTATTTTTAATTTGCCCCTTTTTTTATGTGAATCATGAAATCAGGTTGAATCACATCATATCTTTACCTTTACAATGGTTCTTCTTCATCCTTTCGGGGATGATTTACCATTTCTGAATTATCTGATCGCGTTGTGTTTGCTAATTACACTGTAGTATCTTTGTTGTGCCTTTTCTAAGACTCTTTAAAATCTCTCTACCTTCTTTCCTCTTGTTACATGATATTGCTGCATTTGCGTTTTTGGTGCTAACTTTTTTAGAATTTGAAAAAGGACTTGGAGAAATATTTTAATTTGCAAACATTACCACTTATGAAGTGAATGGCTGACTTTTCTGAGCAAGTAGAATGAGAGTGTGTAAATAGGACCATAAGTAAATATCTTCCTTTCTTGATAGTTTGATGAAATTTCAATTTCAACCTGTATCCCGCATAATTTTCAGGGCATCCGAAACTATAAAAGCTTTAAGCAGACTGTTAGAAGATTGGAAGAAACTTCTGTCTCTTTCAGAGGTGTAGAGAGAACTCAGCTACTGAGAAGATGGGTAGTTGCTCTTAAGGACATTGAAAGAATGTCTGCAGATTCTGTTGTCCCTGAGCAATCTCAATCTTCAGATGAGCCTAGCTCTCCTAGAAATATTTCTACGGTGAGTGTATTATTGGTTCTGAATTGTTTGATTGTGTTATTTGTTTCTAAATGACCACAAATTTTTTTTTCGCATCTTGTGTTTTGGCTTTTTGTTGACTTTTTTCTTTTGTTGGAATAAGATTCTTGCCAGAGACTTGTTTGTGCAAGTCTAACATAGCGGATGACAATCTTCACATAAGCTTCTTGATCAACTTGTACATTATCATCATTTTGTACAATGATTAACAGTTTTGAACTTTTTAAATGTTGGGAGCACATGAACTCACAACCTTGTATCTGAATACAGTAGTAGCATGTGGCCCGAAGCACTTTATGGAAACAGTGAAAGCTATGGACTTTTAAATTCCAATAGTTTACAGCAATCCCAAATTGGATTAGAACTTAAAAGTTTAACTAACATGTAAGATACAGATTGCTGGTTTTTTGGTATTTGGCATTTCATTATAGATTGCCATAACTATAGATACTGGTATCCAAAGTTATTTGTTTATTTTCATATGAATAATAAAATATGTTAATGTTTCAGCGTCTATGTTTGGTGCATGTTAATAATTCATATGCACATAATTGTTCTTGAGCATTTATATCTCTGATTTTCACTTTCAACAAATCTATCCCGCTTGATGGTTTCATTAATCTAGGCCTGCATCAAGATTATTATGAATTCTAACTCCTTTTTATTCTTCTGAAATATCTTTATTTTCTATCAATGCAGTTGCTAAGATATATCTGCATGCATACTGCTTTGCATGCTTGAGCATAAGTAGCATTGAATTTCACTTCGCATAATTATCGGCTGTAGAATGTTTTATTTGTTAAATCTGCAGATAAGGAAATTCTAATTCTTTTTTGTAATTATGAAGTTCTAATAGTGTCTGCAAGCAGGTTGATTATACATTTGTAGAGTGTCACCCATTTCTGTTGCTTCATACTTTCTAACTTGATCTCCAGATACATCATGTTGTGGAACAAGTTCTCCCTTGTTGGTTGATTGCATTAGAGATAACTTAGAAATTTCTAGGTGTTCACATGCACGATTATTGTAAACTTGTTTTATGCTGCTCTTTGTTGTTGCAAACAGGTCTTATTTTTTGATTCAGATATGGAAGGCGAGCCCATGAACTTCCGTGATGTTTTTCTTTATAGTCAAGCTCTGGAAGGCATAACAATATCCATGGTAAGTTTGTGCTTAGTCTGTTTGACATCAATTTTCTTTGTATAAGCAAGATGGGATATAGGTAGAAGATACATAGCTTTCTTTGCTACTTTACATGACAAGGCAAGAACAGTAACCAGCCTACTTTACAAAGTATGAAGTTGTTTGTAGTGGTTAGGTGGTCATTTATTGTCTCTTGCTGTGTGGTTGGTGGTCACCATGGGCCAGTCTAAAAGTATTGCAATGATTCCTAAACAAGAAATAAAACAGTTTTCTTTCTGGATGTTGCCTGAGCAGCATATGGATAATGTTGAGTTGAATCTTTACCTTTTGTTACTTAAACAAACTAAATTTTTGCAATGATAGCTAAATAAGGAATAAAATAGTTGACTTTCTGGATGTTTCCTGAGCGGCACATGGATAATGTTGAGTCAAGTCTTTATTTTCTGAATGCATGTGAATTTTGGGATTTTTTGGTCAATTTACCACATGTTAGTTCTTTTTGTGACAGATTCTGGAAGCACCAACTGAGGAAGAAGTCTCTTTGCTTTTGGAGATATTTGGGTGAGTCCGGGCTCATATGGTTCTTTTATGCTATAATACTCTTCCAGTCATGTTATTCCATACTCAGAATTATATAAGTTGATTTTTGATTTAGAGTATGATTCTAAGTGTAAATAGGCTCGCCTAGGCTGCCATTTTGGCAACCCTATTTATGTAACTTCAGTTGAACTAATGTAGTCTCTGGCTTGACTCATTCAGGAAATTGATGCAGGCCATGGTCTATGTTACATTTCCTTTTTTGCATGGTCATGTGTCCCAACTTGGTTTCCTTTCTGCGTTCCACACCCTGACTTAATGCTCAAGTCCGTACTACTTTTCCTAATTGCATCTCTACACTTGGCTATTGCTTCTTTCTTCACTACCTCTCTTATCTAGAAAGTTAATTGTGAATATCAGATTGAAGTCTTAGAACTAAACATCCTAGGAATAGTCAATCTTCATTGAGTCAGAATCTCAAATGTCATTTTAAATTTGATAACGCTTTTGAATATTTTCTTCTGTGAGTTCAAAAAATGTTGTTTCCTCAGTATGTAAAACTTGTATTTTCAAGTTCAAATTTTAGGCCTTTTCTGCAAAATTCTATAATTTTAACAGTTTTGATGGTTTATCACATGCAGACTTTGTATTACAGGGGGGAAGGAAGTTCATAATGCCATCGTTAGCAGCATTCAAGACTTGGCAAAGGCATTCTCAGCCTATCAGGATGAAGTATTGGTATGTCTGTTACTTATGTTCTTTCTATTCTTCTTTTCAAGGTATAATCAGGACATCATAAAGGGATGTATGCACTCATGAATGTTTTAATGTGTAAATGTGCATGCTAAATGTATAAAATTAGTGAGGTCACTCTTGGATTGTGTGCCATATCTATGTGCAAATTTAATTCAGAAACTATGAAAAACATGAATTAAACAGATGTATCAAGCTTTATGCTATGTGTTTAGAAGACAAAGATGTACTTCAGAGATTTTGATCTGGAAATCTTAAATTCTGAACTAGTGACATATTCTGTTTTGTTTCTAATAGGAATTGATCTGATCTTATGAGAATATGCTATGTTATGTAATCACACCGGATATTGAAGTTGAAGCCTTGGAAAGCTGAGATAGTTGCCTTACCAGAAATGTTTATTAAGTAATTTATGACATTGTGTGATAGCTTTCCGGTGATGTTCTTGTGATTTGTACAACAATTTGGGTATCCGAATGCTGTATTAATGGCAATTTTTTAAAAAAATTTATTAAGCGATTTACTGTGTTTTTTAAAAAAAAAAGAAAAAAAATGCAGAACACACTTTACATCTCTTCATTTGGTTTGTAATCAGGTAAAGCGAGAAGAGCTACTTCAATTTGCACAGAGTGCCATTACTGGGCTGAAAGTAAATGCTGATGTAGCACGGTATGATCAATCAGACTATTTGGTTGTTCTTTAGGTATGCAAAATAGTCTATCCTTTATGAATTTTAATATACTGATTTATGCAGCCAACATAGCCTCACTACTTGGCATGATTATCAACTTGGTTTCTGAACAGTGATGCACTGTTATACTTTTGGACATGATGTTAACCTGAACTAGATACGGATGCTAATTATTATGATATTGTTGAAAAGGGCAGGGCTCAAGCAGGGAGTGATGGTGTGCTTTTGATTGTATCTATTTTCAGTATGTTTTTGTATGCATTTCTTGACTTGGTGCATTGTCTATGAGTTCATGAACTCCTATTAGTTTCTTCTTGCATGCAAAATATGTTGCCATATGGTTAAGTGCCCATTTGTTTGCAATCTGCTTCAGAAGAGAAAATTACCTGGTGAATGTTCTTAGTTTTGGAAAAGAGAAAGTTCTAGGTTCATAAAGTTTTTTGTTGTATTTGTGCTTGCTTCTACTGTACTATTACTGAGTTTTCTTTATTTGATCATACTCAATATTGTTATTTGGAACGAAATAAGTTTATTGTGATGTAGGGAACGAAATACATGTTAGGCAACTTTATTCTCTGTTATTTATTTATTTTTTTTGTGTTTTTTGCAGAATAGATGCTGAAGTTTCAAAAATGCTGCCAAAGATCAACAAAGTAAAAGCATTGCAAGTTCCATTAGATGAAGTTGATAATGGAAAAACTGGAAAGGCATCTCTGCTGTCAGTGGAGGTATTCTTGTTGTTAATACGTTCCTTTGTTGTGCCCATAAGCTTGTTGGGTAAGACTAAGTGCTCGGATATATGGGTATGTTTTATGTGAGTATGCATGAATAAATCTTTTGTAGAGAAGCATTCTAAACACTCTTTTACTTTTTTTAGAACTTTGATTGTAGAATTCTGATTCAATGATGTAGGTATGATGTTATTGAATTATCGACTTGACTGTTTGTTGCGATGACGTCTTGATGACTTATTTGATGGAATTAAATAGGATGATATTCTGAGTGAACAAAAAACAAAGAACTTTTGTGGTAATCGAATTATTGCTGGAAGTGAACAATTTCTTATAATGATGATGAAATGTCATCATAGTTCAAAATAAAAAGAAACCTTCTAGGGAGGTTTTCATTTCTGCTTTTTCAACCGGAACAGGATTTCTGCTCTCGTTCAAATGCTTTTTTTCTTGTCAAAATGGCAAGTTAGTTGTATCTAAAGGCATTCTTTTTACTATGTTAGAATCATTTCATCAACATAATGACTGAACATAGATGATGAATATCAGGTTTTTAGTTCAGTAGTCTTGTTTGCCTATCTCGCTATCTTAGCAATTTTTCTCATGCTACTATGGCTCTGTGTTTGTAATTTTCTTATTTAACTCGCAGGCTTTGAAAAGTGCACTTTTAGAGATTCGTCTATACTCTAAGCTGGAAGCGCTTCTATTGAAGAAGCAATCCATCAACTGTGGCGATTCATTGGAGATCCATTCTCAAAAGGCATGTTCATTTAATAGTCTCTGAGCGACTAAGTCCATAAGTACTTCTATAAGTATTCTTTCATGTTTTTACAACTAATTGGTATCGAATCTTGTACTCTCTATGCTGTTAGTTCATCTGAAAGAAACTATTCTGGAAAGACTTTATTTCTAAAATAAATAGCAGAGGAATTATATGCAAAAGGAAAAGATATCAACACTTTTTTCTCAACTTCCCAGTAAGGTCATGATGTGGTACATATTGCAATGTATTCTGCTTTTATTCCAATATTTGTTTTATCACAGTTGGTTAATGGAAGTTTTAGTTTGAACACATGTTATGTTACATATTTCTGCATGCTATCTTGGAGCTTCACCTTATTAGGTCTTTCATCAGTAGATCAGTTACTCTGGTCAACAGTTTTTGTTAATGAAGGTTCAAAGTTTTCTTGTTGATGAATTTTTACTGATTGATATATGCGCTTATGTAAATATTGGGTTGTTTTATGTCATTTACTTTTGTCTGTTCTCCGTGGAAGTATGGCCTTTCAGTTCTGAACTTCTAGCTATTGATGCATTCTCTTGAAAATTTTTGCAGCTATGTCTTTTGTTTTTTTGTGGAATCACACTTTATGCTATTCATCAGATGATATGCCTGTGTATTATTTCGCATAATGTGAATTGGTGTATTTACCCTTTCTAGCATAAGTAGAACTGCTGGCTGGTTATAAATCAAAATGTAGTTGGTGATATTTATTTTCAAAATGGCAGGTTGATAAGTTGAAGGTCTTAGCAGAATCTCTTGCCAACTCCTCTGCAAAGGCTCAAAAGCGCATCGCAGATCACAGGTTTAATAATTAGTGATTTTCTTCTGTTTTCTGTCCAGGAATCGTCTTCGGCATTCTGTCATGGTTTAAGGAGTACATATTAGAATTTGTTTTTTTCCTTCAAGATCATCCTAATTTACTGTATTATGTGAACTATTTTGTCCATTTTTTTTCCTTATGGCCTGAAAAGTCTTATATGTATGGCTTAGCTTAGTTATCCTCTTCATTCATTCTATTATCTAAACCTTGATTAGTTGAGAGGACTAGGGTGGCTTTCTTCTTTACCAGGTATTGGTTAGGTTTCGTATCTTTCATTGATGGGTTCACAAACAATTATGATTTCTATATGGATGAGCTTTTTAAGTTTTTCTTCTTTGACAAATGCAGGCATCAGAAAGAGGAAGCACTCAACTTTCGAGTGGTCAAAGAAAATGAAGTTAGTGAGATTGAGAAGGTTGTTCATGCTCTGGTTAAATTATTTGACTTGTTTAACTACATTCGGAAGTGATGACACGTATGAGAATGTGCTTTCTTTTTTAAGCAAAAGAGACAAAAAGCATTGGAAGTGCCTATGTCAGAGAATATCCTATAAGTATTAATAGTGTGGTAATTTATTGAAAAAAATTCATGTTGTTTTCCTTTTAGTTTGGTTACCTACTGATTTCATATTTGATTTTTCTGTTTCTTCCTTCTTAGTGGTATTACCAGTAGTACCTTGTATGTTCTAGACCTCCAATTCAGAGTGTTCTTCACAACTAGCTGACCTATTAGGGCTATATGTTTGAAGTTTTTGTTTTTTTTGTAAATTAATGATGTTTTGACCTTTTCTGTTCCCATAGCAGTTTGCTGAGAAAAATATAAAGTTTAATGACCCGCTTGTAACTTAGATTTACTTATCATGCATATCTTTAATGCAGAGAGTCTAATTTATTGTGTAATAGATCCTCTAAACCATTTGTTCCCTCTTTTTTTTTCTTTTCTTTTCTGTTGCATTGTTGATGTCTCGTCTTCTCAACGTTCTGATAATCAAGATTTCTGGTTCATTGTTTTCAGGAACTGGGAGCTGAGATTGCAGCACTTGAGAAGCAAAGGGATGGACTTGAGGCTGAACTTAAGAAGGTTTTATGTTGCTGCTCATGGAAAATTTTTGTTTGTATTAGAGTTGATTTTTTCGACTTGGTTATGATAGTTCCTACCTACTTAATGAAGCCACAACACTATCATTTCAATTTGATTAGTTGGAGCCATGCTGTAAGCCTCCTTGCCTTTGTCTCCATGTTCTTGCACACAATTCAGCCTATAGAGTCAGAGGACTAAATTATGTGCTTATTTTATTTAGATCTTTGTCTACCATTTGGATCTTTCCCTGAATGGGTAAATCTACTTTGTTCTCCCGTTATGCTTTTTTCAAAGGACCCATCATCCATGTCAAGTATGTTAGACGTCTGTGTCAGGTTATGTCTTTTCATCTTTTTACATTCTCTGGTTATATCTATAAATCTTTTATTTTTATTGTTTTTCATTTTTTTTTGTCTTCTTCACACCATGGAGTTCCCTCTATTTAAGTTGTAAATACTTGGTGATAATGTTTGGTTAATTATGCATAAGGATGTTGTGGATGATGAGCTTTGTGGTAATGGCAGGTTGAGTAAGCTACATCTTTACTATCTATTAGGGGATGCAAATTTGAAATCCCAGCATGAGATATTTCTTTGCTGATAAAATTCTTGGATCCAAAATTATTTTTTCTTATTCTATGGATTTAGTGACTTCTGATATCCTGGCTGCAATTTTTCTATGTATTCTCATTGTTAATCCCATGAGCCGGGAGTCTTTCTTTACTTCATGATGGAGAGTGTGATGCTGGTTGTTCCTGGCTAATTTTGCTACTAGCTATTCCGTTATCATTAGCAATTATAGTTTTGTTTATAGATGGTTCTTTGAATATTGATTTACATATTTTTACTGAATTTTGTAGGTCAATATCTCTTTGACATCTGCTATGTCACGCCTTAATAAGACGAGGGAGGAGAGAGATCAATTTAATGAGGCTAGTAATCAAATTGTTTTGCATTTGAAAGCAAAGGTTTGAAGCTTTTTTTTCCCTAAAAGCATATTTTTCTATTTTTGAAGATAAGAGATGGTCTGAAATTGACTATTTTTTTACAAAATATAGGAGGACGAGCTTTCTAGATCTGTTGCTTCATGCAAAGTTGAAGCAAATATTGTTCAGACATGGATCAATTTCTTAGATGATACATGGAATCTCCGGTTCTCAAATTCAGAACTGAAGAAGAAGCAGATCGAGTATGTATGTTCTCTTTCGGATCAATAATTATTACAAGTATCATTATTGAGGAAAATAATAATAATAAAGGATCACAATTTTCCAAAAAGGAATAGGTGATGGGAGATTGTTGTCGAAGATTTTTGTTTCTGTTTCCTGGTCAATTTATCATGTCTTTGCAATCATTTTAATTCTTCATTTTTTGGGCCTGTTTTCTAATCATGAAGTGATGAGCTAGAGAGAAATGAAGGCCATTTTCTGTATCTGACCAGACAACACCTTGCTGCATACAAGGTATTCCTCTTGCCTTTTCAACCATCTTCGTGATTTTGAAGATGTTGATTTACAAATAGTACTATCCATATTTTTCCATTTGAATATGCTAAATCGTTGTGGTTATGTTCTGTTCCTTCATAGGAAGAGTTGGGACCTTCTATCAGCCGTATCAGGACGTTTGTGGATAATCTGAGGACATTAAATGAGAGGTATTGATGCTTTCTATCAGATATATCTCTACACTTGTACATGTGAAGGGATTGGCACTTTTAACTGTTGATTCTGTACTGTCATGTTTAGGAGGTCGGAGGAGATGCAACCGGCTGTAGGCAGTGAGGTAGATACAAATCCACAGAAGTTTCTTGAGGAAGAATATTTGGAAACTGAGACCAAGGTATATGCTTCTAGATGATCTCCTGTTCTTATCTCTGTGATTTTATGTGCTTTCTTGCTTTGGTCTTTAATTTAGTAGTTCACTATGATTCTGATCTCTTAGGAATGTTTACCTACCGGCTATTTTAATGTTATTTTGTAGATCTTTGTTTTTTTTGCCCTAATTGGTATTTACCATTTTCTGCCCATTTTGTGACCTTTACTTCCTAAGGCATACTCCTAGCTTGTCAAAATTTTCAAATCATGATTCTCTAAATACTAATTGGTGGTGTTTGTTAGATAGAGAGATTTGATGTAAACCTCACAGCTTATCATTCACATAATGAAAGTGAGTACATATAGAGAAAGAGATGTACATATACGATACTGTAGATGTAAGAATATACAAGAATGAATACGTATGTATATATATACATCTAACACCCCCCCTCAAACTCAAGTCGGATCATATGTCTTGAGTTTGGATAACAGAAAGAGATGTTGATCACGTGTCTGTGACTTGGTGAAGAAATCTGCCACCTGGACTTCTGTGGGAACATAGTGAAGAGACACAGACTGAGTGCGTACATGACATCGGGTGAAATGAGCGATAAATGGATAATAACTGACTACGATGATGCATAAAATATAATCAAGTAAAGCGAGTGTAGTCATCAGTAAAAATAACATAATAGCGATTTCCTCCTTTTGACACAAAGGGGGCAGAACCCCAAACATCAGAGTGAATAAGTTGAAAAGAAGCAGTAGTTTTTTATTGACTCAACGGATAAGGGCGCTGTAGCTGTTTACCTAGCTTACAGTCGACACAAACTACATCAGAAAAAGGAGAGACAGCTCCTAAAACCATTACGAAAAAGCGAGGACATGCGTGATGGACACAGATGACCAAGACGATGATGCCACATATGATAAGGAAGAATAGCAGTGTTACAATAAGATACCCGGTCGAGGGAAGAAGGAAGATGAAGAGAATCCAATGCATATACTCCTTTATGACGGCGGCCAGTTCCAATGACAGTCCCACTGGGATCCTGCACACGACAAGAGGTACAGTCAAAAATAACTTGACAATCATAATCGGTGATCTGTCCAACAGACAAGATTTATGGAGAGGTGAGGGACATGGGAGACAGAAGGTACGGAAAAAGTACGAGATGAGAGATGACCAGTAGAAGAAACATGAAGAAGTGTACCGTCAGCTATACGAACATGAGTGATAGGAGAAAGGGAACAAGAATTATGCAGATGTGTGGCATCATGAGTCATATGAAAAGAAGCACCAGAGTCAAAAAGCCATAGAGGACAGGAACTACCTGGAGCAGGGGGCGAAACCTGAGCAGGGCGTGCATGACCAGAGGAATCTGCTAGATGAGACTGCTGAAATTGTCGAAACATCGCCAAAATCTGCTGATCTGTAGGCGATAAAGGAGTAGAAGAGGCCTGAACAGAGTGTACCTGAGGATGTGGAGGCGTGGGAAAAAGAGGTGGAGCCTGTGAAGGAGTGATCGCACGAGGAAAACCACGCTGCTTCTTCTTACAGTCACGCTCAAGATGGCCCGAAATACCACAGTAGTGACAGATCATTGGGCGTCTCGACCGAACATGGGTTCGAGAGGAAACAGAAGAAGACGGCTGTGTAGGAAGAATTGAGGTTGGGCGAGAGGCAACAAGAGCACTGCTCCCTCCTGACATGGAAGTACGAAGACGAGTCTCCTCAGCACGAACAAAAGCAAAAGCTTCATCCAAAGTATAGGCAGAGGGAGCATGGAGGAGCTGGGCGCGTGTCGACTCAAACTCAGGTCGAAGACGCATAATGAACTCATACATCCGTCGAGTTTCGTCATGAAGACGACGACGAGCACAGGACTCAGTACAAGCCAATATCTGAGCAGCATGAGTGGTGCAATAGGAAGGAGTGAGAGCATCAATCTGTCGCCATATACCACAATACCTGCTGTAAAAGGAGTCAACAGTATCTTCCCCCTGCTGAAGAGTACCAAGTGCCTGATACAAAGTGTATAGCTGTGCCTGACTGGATCCACAATATCGACGTTCCAGATAGTCCCACATGTCACGGGCGGTGGGAAGATCGGCTATCTGGGTACGAATCTCAAGTGTAACAGTTTGGCAGATAACCGTCTTGGCGGTAGAGTCATCAGTTGCCCACTTTTCTAACTTCTGCTCAAAGGTCGTAAGAAGAGCATATGCCTCTAGGGATGAGCTGGGAGTGTCAGGAACTGCAGGAGGAGCAGGAACAGTAGAAGTGCAATCAACATGTCCTAGAACACGGATACCGTCGAGAATTCGTTTAATTGTAAGGCGCCAGGGATTGTAGTTGGTACCGTCAAGAAGATTGGAGATTGCGGGTTGATGATATGTAGTTTAAGATATATATATATTTTAAATATGTATATATATATATATATATATATATATATATTAAGATGTGCTTGTCTGGAATCAATTTAAGATTCCAGACAGCAGAAAAAGAGAGTCAGAAAAAAAAAAGGCCAAAAACAAGCCAGAAAACATGGGAATTTTGTCTGGTCGGAGGTTGAAACTTGTGTCAATTTCAATGATGAGGGAGGAGCTGAGGAGGCGGAAGGCTGATGGGCTGGCGGTGAGGGGTGGCTGGCTGGAGGAGCTGGCGGAGGAGCTGCGGCTGGCTGGAGAGGCTGGCGCTGGAGGCTGGAGGGCTGGTGCTGGAGGGCTGGAGGCTGGTGCTGGAGGGCTGGTGGCTGGCTGGCTGGAGGAGCTGGCGCTGGAGGGCTGGTGCTGGAGGGCTGGAGGCTGGTGCTGGGGGGCTGGTGGGGGGCTGGCTGGAGGAGCTGGCGCTGGAGGGCTGGTGGCTGGCTGGCTGGAGGAGCTGGTGCTGGAGGGCTGGTGGCTGGCTGGCTGGAGGAGCTGGCGCTGGAGGGCTGGTGCTGGAGGGCTGGAGGCGTTGGCGGCTGGCTGGAGAAGCTGGTGCTGGAGGCTGGAGGCTGGAGGCTCGCTGGAAGACTGGTGAGCTGGCGATGGGGGTGGCTGGCTGGTGGCGGTGGGGGAGACTGGTGGCGGTGAGAGGGCGAGGGCGGTGAGAGGCTGGAGGAGGTTCCGAAAGTCGAGAGGAAGAAGGTGGGGAAGAGCCGGAGAGGTGGCCGGAGATGGCCGGAGTTGTGAAGGATTAGTGGTCTGATACCATGATAGAGAGATTTGATGTAAACCTCACAGCTTATCATTCACATAATGAAAGTTAGTACATATAGAGAAAAAGATGTACATATACGATACTGTAGATGTAAGAATATACAAAAATGAATACGTATGTATATATATACATCTAACAGTGTTCAGTTCAGTGGTTGGCCTAAAGAAGTTAGTTATTTGACCTGTGTTGTGCCTCTGCGTTGGAATTTCTAGTACTGTGAATGAGGACAATTCATATATCACTGTGGTGATAGTGGCACTTCTAATATTTTCTACGTAAGTCTGCTGAATTAAATAAAATGTATGCTGTCTGTGACAGCCATAAATTGGATTTCGCATGGGTTAAGAATTGTCCTTGCGTTGAGTTGTAAACAAAGCAGTAAAATGATTTTTACTGGCAGTAGACTTGACATGGGCCTGGACCATTTGGAAGAGGCATTGGGGAAGACTAGTAGAGAAAGGAAAGAGTGCTTTGTCAATGACTAACTTAAAATACCATTTCTTTTTGCCTCACGTTTGTTAGAATAATTGAGATATATATCTAGAATCCTCTTTTTCTTAAGGCTAAGTGGGAGTACATTCAGTTTAGCTGATGATTTTATAGCTGTTTTAGTTTGTTGTGTAGCAATTGTATGATTGACATTTTTAAGTCTCGTTGGGTATATTCCACTTGGGTTCTTATTCTAAAGATCACATTTTACTAAAAATTTCATTTTTTTGGTGACATAATATTTCTTGGAAATAGCTTGCTGCTTTCAATTATGAGATTTGTAAAGGAGAAATGCAACAAAGTAGGTATTTATTTATTTATGTACTTATTTTATTTTTAACAAGGTCTTTCAGTGATTGATGATGAATATAATGACGTTTGTGAATTATTATTGGTTTCAAGTAATTTTGTAACTAACTTCCAGGCTTCATTTATTGCTGTATCTGTTCATTTTTCTTCCAGTGGAACTCTGACAAGTAACTTAATTTTTGATCTCAGATTGTAGCCACCTTCAGTGTGGTTGATCATATGAAGAAACTGTTTTATGAACAAGGACGGAGTTCGAGGTATTATTCATTAACTGCCTTGATAGTTTCTCATGGTTTATTGTATATGAGGCGTCATTTGTTATCAGAAGCACTTCAATTCTTCTTCCGAGGAATATACTAACCATGACTTGCTGATCATAGGAGAGATGACCCTGAGGTCAAAGAGCTGCTTGATGCGATTGAGAAAGCTAAGGAAGAATTTGAATCCATTGAGAGGCCAACACTAGAAATCGAGAATCCCAAAGAAAAGCAGATCCTAACTGCAAAAACAACTTCATCTGAGGGTTCACAAAATAGCCACTCTCATGACGCACAATCCACTAGTTCCCCTAAATCAACAGTCATTGCAGGGTCACCTAAATCTACTCATGTGTCGACTGAACTGGATCCAGAATCAGAGTTGGCTAGACTTGAACTAGAATTTGGAAAAGTTAACAAGGACTACTCGAGCGAAGAGATCAGCGGTTGGGAGTTCGATGAACTTGAAAAGGAGCTGAGGTCGGAAGCATATAATAATCCCTGATATCTCAACACACACAAAGAATAAAGAAGCTATTCACTCTGAAGCAACTTGCTCCTTGTTTTTTACTTCAAAATCTAGAACCTACTGTAAATTTCTGCGTTGGGATGTATATTTATTGAGCTTTTCTTGTGTTTACCATATATAACTGTTCATTAAACCTACGTCGTTGTCCAAACGGTTTGATCAATTATACCATGAATTATGTTAGGAAACAAATGATATTTTGTGGGTAGATCACACAGAGATGCCTGTTTGAGGAAATTAATAAGTAGATTATGCTGAGCCGGCGGAAATGAATGACGGTTCAGTTCATGCAAATGTTTTGCTTGCATGCCTGAAAAGCAGGGATTTCTAGTGGGCGGAAAGTTAAAAGTGATTGGTGCCTTCTATTTTATTTTATTAGTTATCTAACAAATCAGGACAAAAAGAGTCTCGAGCTTCACAAGGTCACTTGCTCTACTTTTGACTGGACCTATACATTATGCTCTTTCACGCTCCCAGGAAAATTTGTTGGTTCGCACTTAATTGTTTTATGCGACTTGTTATTCATAGCACAAGCTGGAACCTTTTACTCTTTCATAAAAGCTCATAGTTGGACTTTGGGCCGGACTGGTTGGTCTGCCTTTCAGTGTGCACCGGCCATCCTGTGCTCTCTGCCGTCGAAGCTCTCTTGGCCCTAATTGGTTGGGTCGCGTCTCTGATTGTATTACTTTGAAGAAATTACAGTGCTCAAAGCAAGTCCACACTTTGTGTATGTTAGTATGGGATAACATCATAGGATTCCGGTCCTTTGTGTTGGTCTGATATTTTTATTGATCAAGAATGTCCTAGTTTTAACTATAAATGATGTCGATCAGGATCAACGGATGTTTTTAGGACTCCGCCGACACCTTATGAGAAATCAAAGGTTTATATTATTTTTATTATATTTCCATTTTTTTGAACAAGGTTTACATACTTTAGGTATTTGATATTAATACTATTTATGAAAAATTGATCTTTCCTGTTAAATACATATCATCACCACTGCTGCATAGACAACAACTTCTTTATTTTCCATAGATTAAATGTTAAATATTTAAAATCACATGAGCACAATATCTTCCATCAATGCTGAAAGCTGAAAATAATATTCGATATCAAGATAAGGATTCAATGAATCCAAGAGGATCAAGGTTTGCTAACATATATGCACCAATGTTTGAAACTACTTGAAATAATAATGAACATTCACAGACAAGCCTCCAAACATACATATATCAATTGACAGCAGTTCAGGGACCCACATGAAAGGCCCTGTCCAAAACTTATGACAAATTTCCTCCGTCCATAAGTACCATCCCTCCTTCAAATCCTCCAATTCCCTCCCTATTCAACACTAGCAGTGACAAAGCACGTAGAGATTGACATGGCATATGAACACTCACTAGAAGAAGATGAAGAAGAATACATAGACATGGACATCAGTACACCAAGCCATGATCAATTGAACAAAGTCTCACCTCCTCCAAACTCCAAAGAGTTTGAGTTCCCAATGTCCTTCAACAACACACCACACAAAGACCCTGTTTCTCTTGCCTCCCCTGCTGATGAACTCTTCTACAAAGGAAACCTCCTCCCACTCCACCTCCCTCCTCGTCTTCAAATGGTGCAAAAACTCCTCCTTGAGACTACCAATCAAACAACCACTGCCGCCACTCCTTTCCATTCCTGCACCACCTCCCCTGCCACCTCTTGCTTTGTCAGTGGTGAACTTAATCCTGATGACATGGATTTCTCTCCATATTTTACTCATCCTCACCAGAAGAAGTCATGGTGTAAGAAGTTCAACTCCAAGCTCAAGGCCTCCAGAGCCTATATCAAGTCTTTGTTCATTAAAGCCAAGCAGAGTTCCATTAATGGTTTAGTGAATTCAGGGAAGAAGAGTATATATTCTGTGGCTCATGGTGGAGAGGACTGCACTCATAGGAGATCCTTCTCTATGTCTCTCAGACGAAGCCCAAATAACAACTGCTCTTCTTCGATATCTTCTTCATCATCGTCATCATCTTCTTCGTCATCTGCATCGGTGTCGTCTTTTCTGAGAATGCATGGGAATGGATCACAAGGAGGGCAAATGCTGAGGAGCAGTAGCAGTGTGCACTCAGACGTTGAGAGTTCAATTCAAGGAGCCATTGCTCATTGTAAAATGTCAGGACTCTGCAGTGGTTGAGAAGAGTTTTTAAAGTTTTTTTTATCCATAATTCTGTAAATGTTCAATCCAAGCTCAACTTGAATCACAGTTCTAAAGCAATGTGTTTGTTTGATCAGCTTTTGTTTTCTTTCATTTAATCAAGCACTCAGAGCTTTGTTCATTGCTTTGCTTTCCTTTCTCTAATAAGAATAGAAGGTGATAAAAAGGTAACAAAGCTTCATTGGCGCATCAACAGACATCAATACTGGTCCTGCACCACTGCCGATTTAAAAAGCATGGAGCTTCATCTAATTTACCGAAAGCCGCCGATAATGCCAAATCTAGGCAGACTGCAATAGTACTAATTTAACCAGAAAAACTAATGTCGGAAAGTATCAAAAGCTTGATGCTTGTGCCAATCAGTGTCATAGACACATTCAAAATGCCAGATGATTATTCCTTGGTTCTTAAACCAAAAAAAAAGGCATGCAAAGAAGCTCAACATGCAGACAAACTAAACTAAAACATGGTATACATGTTACTAAAAGGTTTGGCAAGAGTAAAGCTCAAAGAAACAGATAACAAATCCAACAACTGTTGTTCACCACTTTGCCCAACTTGTAGGCATGTAATAGGGACACTTTGGATTTTTTTTTTTTTTTTTTGGCCTGAAAGTACTGAAAAGAAACGTTAGTGGAAGTTTGTATCCAAATCTAATTCATGAGCAGAGATGATTAGCGTACTATCATCTTCAGTAAAATATGTATTGACCTTAATAGCTTAATCTAATTCATCACTCATTCATTCTGCTTGTTATTAAACCAAATTAGTAACATTGCCAACATTGTTGTGAATTCATGACCAAAAGAAGAAAAAGAAATAAAGAATGAAAAGCAAAAGGGGAAACAAAAGAGAACCATGGTTTTTTTCTTTTTTTAACCTTTCTTGATTAACTAGTTGTTGAAAGGAACATGTAGTGGTGTATGTCTCCTTGTCTTGTATTTTTTTTTTATTTTCTGAATAAATTAGAATTTAGCAAATCACTTTGCTTCATTCCGGGGAAAAACAAAGTTTATTATTCTGAAATTACTCTGCTTAAACATAGAGAGTTGTTTCTCCAGAACTTGCAACTTCAGGGCAAATAATTCATCTTCTCTGTTTACTGTGGTAAAAGGAAATCTCTTGTTTTAGATCATCATTTTATCTTTCTGGTAAATAAGTTCTTCAATTTCAGTGATACAAGTACATTAAGCAAAAAATCTCTCAAATTCAAAACTCATAGATTAAAAAGAATTAGTCAATTGATGTTCCCTAATGCACAAACCTATAAGAAAAGAATAAGCTTTACATAAAAAAAAAAAAAAAAAACATTGTGTCATCAATAAGAATTCAAAAATAGAATAAAATAAAATAAAATAAAATTACCCATCAAATATTCAATAACTAATTCTATCCAAACTCACATTGTTGATAACTATATTTCAAAATCATAATATTCAAGTCACAAACTCTATCTTTGCCGGAAGTAAGTGGTATTTCATTATCTTTCCAAATCCAATCAAGTATTGGAATCACTTCTGATCCAATGGTTGAGTCACATTTATTAAAATCATTTAGATGAAATATTATATTCATGCTATATACAACTTGGCAATGTATTTAATGATCACAGTTTCTATGTCCTAAGTTTATCTTAATAGGAAACTGTTGAGTATAGTAGCATTTTTCGGTCTTGGCTTGTGAAGAAATAGTATGCAAATTTGTAATAATACACATGCATAATGATAAGAAGATTTGGGAATCATGGACTTATTCTTTTCTAACTTAGAAATATGATTTATCAGTTTTAACAACAAATTGTATTCTCATATGTGGCTTGCCCATGATTAAACTTTTTGCATTAGGTTAATTAAATTTTGGATTCATGCTATATAAGTTGGCCCATATATTTGATGGCTGCAGTTTTTATATCCTATCTCTTGTTGAATAAATAGGAAATTCGGTCTTGATTAGCTGAAAATATTACACCAATGTGTAATACACATATATATTAATGATAATGATAAGATTATAAGATTTGTAAAAGAATGATGATAATGATGAGATTTGTCCAAAAAAAAAAAAAAATAAATAAATAATGATAAGTATTAGGATTAAGATTTACCTCAACTGATCTAATGATAAGGATTTTTGTTGACCAACTATTAAATTATTTATAATATGAATATGTTATCATATTTTAGTCAAACTCTCCTATTTTTCTAAACCTAAGTGGCATCATGATCCATGAAATGGATATACTAGAAGTTGGAAGATAATAGCATGAAATGCTTTGAAAATGATGGTATTAAAAGCTTTACAAATGATGGATGACTTAGCAATAGAAGAAAATTACTCATGAATAAATATCTTGTATATATGCTAAATGATTACAAGTCTTTGATAATGATGGGAGAAATAATTCTTAAGGAAATTGTCCACTCAATAATTAATTTATAAGTCTTGAATATTTCTTCTAAAAAAATGACAATATTAAAAGCTTTAAAAATGATGGCTATAGATCTTTGAGAAATTTGTTTAGCTCCATAAGAGTTGCTGATTTTTATTTCATTTATTTATTTTGAAAATCTAATTATTTTGTAAATCCTTATTGATCATTTTATTTTTTTGGTATACCTACACTACCCTCGTCTACAAGTTACAGAATCATCATAAAAAATCCCTTTTGGTCCTTATAGGTAAATAGATTCATTCAAAAAAATTGTTGGAGAGGCAGTCAAAGTTTAGTGAGTCAACTTGACTGAGCAAGTCCGGTTTCGGCATTGAATAGTCAATGCATTTAGTTGGCCATCAATGTCATATTTAACTAGTTTAACTACCCATAAATTCTTTCAAAGGAAAAGGATGTACAGTGGCTTACAGCTTTGTTATTCATAAATTTTTGTTATCACGCTAACTCTAGAAAAAAAAAAAAAAATACAATGCCACTCATTTCTTCTTAATTATTATTCTTTATTAATTTCTAAAAACAGAAAAATCTATTAAAAAATTAAAATTATAAATTATTTTAAGCTGTCAGCATAATTAAACTTCACCTTTTATTTTGTGAGATCCTTCCTATTATAAGTATAACATGATAGTAATGGGTCCCTACGGGCTTACCAAATAATATATATATATATATATAGGGTGGGAGACGATGGGATGTTGAGAAGCAGAGATCCAGATCAAATGGCATCTAGCTGCAAAGCTTCACCACCATTCATTGTCCATGTTAGTACTATTATTTTTATTATATCTTGCTTCGTTGTTGCCCTTCGTCACTAGTACTATCACTCCTACAAGTGCTACTGCTAGTAGTGATTCTACTGCCAAAGGCTGCATCAAGGCCGAGCGAGACGCTCTGCTCGCATTCAAATCCGAAATCATATACAACAAGACTCATCCCATCTCTACATGGGGTGATCAAACTGATGACTGCTGCCAATGGGCCGGCGTGCGCTGTGATACCAATTCTGGCCATGTCATCCGTCTCATCCTCCAGAGCAGTGATCAAGCACCATATTACGATTATTATCAATTTTGTCATGCCAGTTGCTATGAGTGGGGCTTGAGTGGCAACATCAGTCAATCTCTCATCGGTCTCCGGCATCTCAGGTATCTTGATCTCAGCTCCAATTGCTTCCTCAATATCTCTGTCCCAAAGTTGTTGGGTTCCTTGGAGAACCTGGTTCACCTTGACCTCAGCTACTCATGCTTCACTGGCATGATACCTCACGAGCTTGGAAATCTCAGCAAGTTGCACTACCTCAACCTGGCAACTTATGAAGATGTTAGATACAAGGTTGATGATGCTGAGTGGCTATCTGGTCTATCTTCTCTGAGATACTTGTCCATGGATGGTGCCAACTTTTCCGGGGTGGACAACGTCATGCAATCACTCAACAAGCTTCACCATTTACAAGAGGTGTCTTTGTTTGACTGCATTATGAAGAGCATCCCTGAGTCTCTCCCGTATCCGATCAGCTTCCCTTCCCTCACCGTCATGGATATCGAATCCACCATCTTTGAAGACAACACTAGTATCCCAGAATGGATCTTTAGAATACCCAAACTACGTGAGCTCAATATGGAGTCCACTGGGTTGACGGGCACCATTCCTTCCTCAGTTGGAAATGCTACTTATCTTCAAAATCTGGACTTGTCCTTCAATGACAAAATTTCCGGTGATATGCCGAGAGGACTTGGCAACCTCTGTAATCTTCAGTTTCTCCAGTTGGATGGCACTTTTGAGGGGAAGAGATTAGAGGATTTCAGAGATGTGTTCTTGGGATGCATTAGCCGAAATTTGAATGAACTTTCATTTGCCGGTAGCTCGCTGCAAGGTCCTCTGCCAGATTGGTTGGGTGAATTCAGAAATCTCACCTTTCTCGATCTTTCCTATAATTCCTTTTACAGCTCCATTCCTGCATCTATTGGGAGACTGTCCCAGCTGCAAGAATTGTATCTTTATCGCAATGCACTGATTGACCCTATCCCAGAGAGTCTCTTTCAACTATCAAATCTATCTGACCTGGATCTTACAGACAACAACTTCAACTACTCCTCTGTTATCACTGAAGCTCATTTGGGCAATCTCACCAGTCTCCAGTACCTGTCGCTTGATCAGTTGGTTCTCAATATAAGCGCTGATTGGATTCCAGGGTTTCAAGCGGACAAGATAGAATTATCTTATTGTAAGGTTGGGCCAAAATTTCCACTTTGGCTCGCTAACCAAGTGAATCTTTATTCCTTGTACTTATCTCATGCTGGAATCAAGGATTCAGTGCCTGGTTGGTTCTGGAACATCACATACACTATAACAACCTTAGATCTCAGCAACAATGAGATCCACGGACGGCTGCCTCAACGCTTGAAATTTCAAGAAGGGGAACTCAGTCCGGAAATACTCCTTAACTCCAATCGTTTTGAGGGATCCATTCCTTATTTTTCACCTAATGTTGGTGCACTGGGCTTGAGCAATAACTTATTTTCAGGAACCATTCCCTCTGATCTTGGAAATTTTGGATCAGGAATAAGACCTCGGCTCACTTTCCTCTCTTTATCTTCAAACAACTTGAATGGTAGTATTCCAAACTCTCTTTGTAATTTGGTGAACCTTGTGTTGTTAGACCTCTCCAACAATCACTTGGAAGGAGTGATTCCAAATTGTGCAAACAATTTGACGGGTCTAGAATACCTCATCTTGGCAAACAACTCACTAGTGGGTGAGGTTCCAGATTCCCTTATAAATTCCTGGCAATCTTTACAAGTGTTACAATTAAACAACAACCAACTGCATGGGGAGTTCCCGTCATTCTTGAAGAAGTGCACGTCCATTACCGCTCTTGCTCTTGACCACAACAATTTATCAGGCAGCGTTCCTACTTGGGTGGGAGAAACCATGACTTCGTTGATGATTTTGACATTGAAACAAAACAAATTCTCAGGTAGCTTACCTTTATTATCAAATCTTACATCACTTCATTTCTTGGATCTTTCCCACAACTCATTTGTGGGTAGCATACCACAATCCTATGGCAGCCTCATGGGTATGATAAACATTAATACGGATGGTGGAGCATGGTTTTCGGCTAATATAACAGAAGTGTTAGTAATTACGATTACTGCATCGACAAAAGGATTAGAACTCCAATATGGAGCAACCCTTTCATCTCTTAGATTCATAGATATCTCTGCAAATAATCTATCAGGCCAAATCCCAAAAGAAATAGTTAATCTAGTTGAGTTGCAAAGCTTGGATTTATCATGTAATAATTTGTCAGGTGAGATCCCTAGCAATATTGGTCAAATGCAATCATTGGAATCTCTCAATCTCTCAAGAAATGAGCTCACTGGATCCATTCCCCCTAGCCTCTCCACATTACATTTTCTAGAAAGCTTGAACCTCTCACACAATAACTTATATGGAAAAATTCCTTATGCAAGCCAATTGACTACTTTTAATGATCCATCTATTTATGCGGGTAATTTAAATCTTTGTGGAGCACCTCTAAGTAAGAATTGCACAAATGATAAACCAACATCAAATAGGCATGTTGATGATCAAGAAGAAGAAGAAGAAGATGATGATGATGATGATAAAGACAGTTTGCATCTTTGGTTTTACATTGGATGCATGCCAGGATTTGTGGTTGGGTTTTGGATGGTGTGGGGAGTACTGCTATTCAAAAAAGATTGGAGGCACTTCTATTTCCGGTTTCTGGACAGGTACCTTTAATGATATGAAATGTGCAAAGATTGCAGGTACCTTTGATGAGATGAATGTAATTAGTGGGAAGTGTATTTGACGTTAAACTGTCATTGTATCCCTAGCTTTAAATAATGCCACTCAAGTTACTCTGTGTGGATTTTTTTCTTAATTTTTTACAAAGTGGATAAACCCATAAATTTATTGATAACTCACAAAAAAAACATGAGAACACAAACACTGAGTAGCCATAAAACAGAGTCCACTGGAGATAGGACTTATTACTTAGGGCTCACGTACAACAAACAAAACAAAGATAACTCAATATAGAGAGGAGGTTTCTAAGTGAGTTCAGTGAATGAGGGACCATAACAGATTAGCCAGTGCGATCATCTCCAATGAGACTACTATGCTGACAGGCTCCCCCAATTTTTGTCGTTAAAGATTTGGGGTTGCAGACACCCAAAAGGTAAAAAGATAAGTCACTTTGCAAATCATAGATTAGGAAAAACAAAAACAAGCATCAAAGCTACATTTTATTTCTTTCAAAACCATACACTCTAGAGGATGACTCTGGACAGAGTATCTCATATATCTTTTGTGGTCCTTTGAAACTTTCCATCCATGAGTCCCACATATTCATGAGTGAGATTGGGCTGGTAAGCGGACCAACATATTGAAAGAAATGATCCCAAATTTGTCTCACGGAAAGGCAATGGAAAAATAGATGATACTGTTAAGACAGGGACCCATCACCTTAACTCCTCTATAACCGCAGTTACAGAGAAGGGTTGGTGATGGTATATCAACTAGAGAGAAGTCCATCCCACAGGCGATGTGAGACTAAGGGTGGCCATACAGCCTGGACCGTGGGCTCAAGATCCTAGCCATAGCTTTGATATCATGTTAAGGCGGGGACCCACCACCCTAACTCCTCCATAACCGCAATTACAGGGAAGGGTTGGTGGTGGTATATCAACTAAAAAAAAAATCAATCCCACAGACGATGTGGGACTAAGAGTGGCCATACAGCCCAGACCCTTTCTCCATCCCAACATATACGTGGTTTCTAGGTCCACAAAGTACATCACAAAAGTGGTTATAGGGAAAAATTTTACATATTCTTTTAACTAAATTCTTTAGAGCAAGGATTATAATATAAATAAAATATCATGTAATTTTTTTGTTGGTCCGCTTACCAGCCATGATATGCATGTATACTATAGACAAGGTTAATCCATGCGCTAGCTATGCAGGTACCTTTTCACCAGCTCTTGTTATTTTCCTTTTGATACTATAAAGCAATTTATCTGTCATAAAGACACTGGCTCTTTCAGTACTAAAAAACTCTCACAAGTCTCAGTGGTCTAAATCATAAGGAACCCGGCCTGATCAATCAATCACTTTGAGCTCCAACTTTACTTCCGATTTTAATTTCAGGATAACAACATAGAATAGCATCTCTACATGCTTTAATTCCTTTTACCTTCACTCATTTGATTTAGTCAATTAATTCACCTACAAAATAAAGATTGGTTCTGCAACATTGTCTCATATGAATGAGAAAAGCATGAGAAGGTCCAATTGGCTCATGTCATACAACAAGGCAAGAGGCCGGTCTTGCATTTGTCATCAAACAAGACTTTGATTTTGGAGTCTTTGCACCAATGCGGTCTTTAATTGGTTGATTGCTTCAACAAAGACTTTGATCGATGTTGGAGACTTGTCATCAGCGCGGTTCTTAATTGGTTAATTGCTCTAACAAGACTTTGATTTTAAAGTCTTTGCCATCGATCATTTCTTAAATGATTAATTCTTCCAACAAGACTTTGACCTTTAAAATTTCAAGCCTTATCATCATCATGATTACTTGTTCCAACAAGAATTTCTAATTTTAAAGTATTATCACCAATGCTGTTCTTAATTGGTTGATTGCTCCTACAAGACTTTGATTTTGAAGTCTTGTCATCGGGGAGGTTCTTAATTAATTGGTTAATTGCTCCCGCGAGACTTTGATTTTGGAGTATTTTCATCGACACCGTTTTTAATTAGTTGATTATTTTAACAAGACTTGGACTTGGGTATAGATTTATCATAACACGGTAACGGATTTAGAATTAAATCCACATTGGATATTTGAGAGGGTAGTCATGTATACATCTAAGTGATATGTATCTTTTTCTTTCAGACTAGTTTTTTGATATCCGCTCTCTTTACCGTTTGTGTGTATAATAAAAAAAAGCAAAGTGTAATTCAGAAAAAAAAAACTATTAAATAGAAAAAAATGAAGTAAAAATAGTCTTAGTTTATTTTTTAAATTACCAAAGAAGATATATAAAAAGTTAAGAAATTGCCAAACCTAGAATAATATAAATCATTTAAAACTTTTAACATTTATTTATATATTTTCCATAAAGATGTTTAAATATTGTATATTGACCATCCATTTTATTTTATTTAATGGGGTCAATTTAATAATTTTTTTAAAAAAATATGCTACTATGATTGCTATTAAAAATTTTAAAATTTTTTATGGATTCTTCCATTGACCCAAGAAAGTCTATGAAGCTCTGCCCCTTGACAGAGAAAATCATAGATAATTCAGTAAATTGAATTATTTGGTTGTCATTTTCGAGAGTCACATCAACTTTTTTACATTTAGTATTTCATCATACTTATTAAAATTTGTTTTTGGTAAAAATATTAAAAACGCTCTCAAAATCTCATAAGTTTTTTTTTTTAATTATTTCTCTTAAATTTTGGAGCTAGATTTGTATATGAAATCATTTGGTTATTTTTATTATTTTTTATTTAACAAAGATGACAAACGTCATCAATACATAGACAAAAAATGAAGATCCACTAATTACAATGGTTTAACTATCTCAAAAGATTTAACAAGACAACTAGCACGTGGGGAAATAAAGACTTCCCCTACAACTTTGAAGATATGAAAAATATGGCTCCTCCCACATAGGACTTACAATAGTGAACAATGAGTAAACAATGCTCTACAATAATTAACCATGCCATAAACAATTTTTTCAGACATCGTAATATATTCTGTTAATGATATAATAATTGAGGGTGTTTACTCCCTCCATTACACCTTTCAATTGCTCTCTCTTCCCTATATATATATATATATATATATATATATATATATATATATAATATAATCTAAACTCAGTGCTTAATGAAAAAATGAAAAACTTAAATTACATCTCAATGATCATTAGATATGTGGAAAAAATAAAAATCATAATTATATATAACAACTCATAATTATATACTTAGAGTATTCGTTTTAAAAATGACCTAAGATTAAACTCTAAAGACCACACAAAATAAAGAGATATTTCTCACACCTCTATTTTTTTTTTTTTTTAAATGAATGTGCTCATCACCTATTTGTTACAATAAAATAGTAACAATAAAGATAAGGATCTATCTTGATTGTCTGTATTAAAAGATTTATTATGTGTATATGATTTATCAATCATATTTTGACCAATTCTATTTAAAATAAAAATATTAAAAGTTGGAAAATGATAGCATTAAATACTTGAAAATAATGTTATAATAATAAGAGAAAATTATTGTTGAGAAGTGTCTCAAAAATTTTTTCTGCAAAGACAAAGGGTCATCATGAAAATAAAAATATTAAATGTTATAAAATGAGGGATGTTTTAGCAATAGAAGAAAATTATTCATAAAAAATTGTTTGTAGAGTAACTGACTGCATGGAGGTCTTTCAAATATATAAACACACACACTACTAATTAGGTTTTTGAAAATTTTCCTAACAATAAAAATTTGAATGTTTGTTTAGATAAATAATTGATCTTCTCCTAAAATCCAACTATTATGTAAATATTATTGGTTGTTAACCAATTATTTTTAACTTAAAATTAATATTTACTATTTTATCTCTGAAGGATAAATCTCTAGAAGTACAATTATTGAAATTTTTTTATTCCTTTTTTTATATACCAATACTTCTCTCTTTCTCATATGGTTTTAAAATTACTAGATCAAATCTTTCTCAAAAACAGTTAATTAGGTGAAGTAAAAGTTTAATAAGGAGTAAACTTAAGCTAGTCTAGTCTTGGCATGGACTATTCCACGTATTAAGTCGACCATCAACATTTTTTTTTAATACGTTTAACTTGAATTTGACATGTAGCCATCAAGGTTTTTATTGTGTGATTAATTTTTGATGTAATAGCTAAAATAATATTATAAAAATAATTAAAATAAAATATTTATTAAAAAAATATAGCATAATTTAGGCTAATTAGTTGGATTAACAAATTTGGAAGTGTTGGCATTATCCAAATCATAATTAATGGCAACACACTAAGCGCAACTAATCTCTTTTAAGTATTAATGAAATGTGATAAGATATGTGTATGTCTTCATTTTATTGAGGGTAACTCAACTAAAAATGACTTAATAAAATAATAATTATAAAATGACCAAAAAGTAATTTTCATAGCCTAGCGTTCTCACACAAATTAAACATTAATAATTATTTAGCTCTCATGGAGGAATCAGCTCTTGAAACAAATACACAATAACAAATTCAAAAAGATAAGATATTGTTTTACCATGTTGCATTTTCTTCTTTTTTTTCATCCAATTTTTTTTAACTCTTTTTATTTTTTTCTAGTTATTAAATCATTTTTACATTCATCATATATATCAGATAATAACTTGATTGCATTTCAGTAATTTGTAAATATTTGTCAAAAAAAAAAATCTTTATATTTAAAATACAAAAGTTAAATCATTGTCCAAGCCTTACGCCCGTGTGTGTGTGTATGTGTGTGTGTGTGTGTGTGTATAAATAGAGAGGGTGAGAGAAGAAGGAATGTTGAGTAGAAGAGAGATAAAAGAGAGATCAATGGCATCTGCTAATTACAAAGCCTCACCGCCATTCATATTCCCTTCTACACAACCACAAGAAGTACTCATAATATTTTTATTATGTACTATTGCTTTCTTGACGTTCTTCATTACTGGTGCTGTAACTGTTTCTAGTACTGGTGATAATACAAGCAGGAGAGGCTGCATCAAGGCCGAGAGAGACGCCCTCCTCGCATTCAAAGCCGAAACCGTATATGACAAGGATCATCCCATCTCTACGTGGGGCAATCAAACTGACGACTGCTGCCAATGGGCCGGCGTGCGCTGTGATAACAATTCCGGCCATGTCATCCGCCTCAATCCGCATCTCAAGGGAAAATATTATGAATATTATTATGAATACCTTTATGAATATTATTATGGATATTATTATGGTAATAAGCTTTGCCTGAGTGGCAACATGAGTGAATCTCTTATTGGCCTCCAACGCCTCACACACCTTGATCTCAGCTTCAGTTGCTTCAACAATACCTCCATCCCAAAGTGGTTGGGTTCGTTGGAGAGCCTGGTTCATCTCGACCTCAGCTTCAATTGCTTCACTGGTGTCATACCTCACGAGCTTGGCAATCTCACCAAGTTGCGCTACCTCAACCTAGCAACTTATTATGAAAGAAGACTCAAAGCGGTTGATGATGCTGAGTGGCTATCTGGTCTATCTTCTTTGAGATATTTATCTATGGATTATGTCAACTTTTCTGGGGTGGACAATGTCATGCAATCGCTTAACAAGCTTCACCATTTAAAATACGTTTCTCTTCGTTTCTGCAGCATGAGTAGCATCCCTGAGTCCCTCCCACATCTCAACTTCACCTCCCTCACCTCCATGGACATCTTGTTTAACATGTTCCACAACATGAGTATCCCAGAATGGCTCTTCAGAATACCCAACCTACGCGATCTCAGCATGAGGGACTGTGGGTGGACAGGTCCCATCCCTTCCTCTGTTCGAAACGCAACTTCTCTTCAATCTCTATACTTGTCTTGGAATGAGGGAATTTCTGGTGATATGCCCAGAGGATTAATTGGGGACCTCTGCAATCTCCAACAACTCTACTTAGATGGCACTTTCGTGGGGAAGAGCTTGGAGGAGGATTTCAGAGATGCATTCTCTGGATGTATTAGGCGAAATTTGAATGTGCTTTCATTTGATGGGAGCTCGCTAAAAGGTCCTTTGCCAGATTGGTTGGGTGAATTTACAAATCTCACCATGCTTTCTCTTTCCTATAACTCCCTTCATGGCTCTATCCCTGAATCCCTGGGAAGCCTTTCCGGATTGGAATATTTGTTTTTATCCGACAATGCCTTAAATGGCCGCATCCCTGAACCCCTAGGAAGACTCTCAAAATTGCAATTTTTGACTCTGAGCAACAATGCTTTGAGTGGCCCAATCCCTGCATCCCTGGGAAAACTCTCAGGATTGCAGGAATTGGCTCTTTCAGAAAATGCTTTGGGTGGCACTATCCCTGAAACCCTGGGAAGACTCTCAAAATTGCAATCTTTGACTCTGAGCAACAATGCTTTGAGTGGCCTCATCCCTGAATCCCTTGGAAAACTCACAAGATTGACCTATTTGGTTCTTGCAAACAATGCTTTAAATGGCTCAATTCCTGAATCCCTAGGAAGACTATCAAGATTGCTAAATTTGGATCTTCAAAGCAATGCTTTAAGTGGCTCAATCCCTGCATTTTTGGGAAGACCTCGAGTCTTGTCCAATAACTCATTTTCAAGAATTTTGCCCTCTGAACTTGGAAACTCAGCAGGATTAGGACCTGCACTCCAATTGCTCCTTTTATCTTCAAACAGTTTAACTGGTACTATTCCGAACTCTTTGTGTAATTTGGTGGATCTTGAATTTTTGGATTTCTCCAACAATCTCTTGGAAGGAGTGATCCCGAATTGTTGGAACAATTTGACGGGTCTAGCATACCTCATCTTGGCAAACAACTCACTAGTAGGCGAGGTTCCAGATTCCCTTGTAAGTTCTTCGCAATTTTTAGAAGTGCTGGACTTAAGCAACAACCAACTGCATGGTGAGTTTCCTTCATTCTTGAAGGGGTGCACTTCCATGACCACTCTTGCTCTTGACCACAACAATTTAATTGGCAACATTCCTACTTGGGTGGGAGAAACCATGACTTCATTGATGATCTTGACCTTGAAAAAAAATAATTTCTCAGGCAACTTGCCTTTATTATCCAATCTCACATCTCTTCATTTCTTGGATCTTTCCCACAACTCATTTTCAGGGAGCATACCACAATCGTACGGCAACCTCAAGGGCATGATAAATATCAGTATGAATGGTGGAGCACGGTTTCCCTCTAATTTTTCAGAGACCCTCGTAATTAAGATTATTGTCTCTACAAAAGGAATAGAGCTGCAATATGGAGTTAGTCTTTCATCTTTCAAATTCATAGATCTCTCTGCAAATAATCTATCAGGCCAAATCCCAAAAACCATAGTTAACTTAGTTGGATTACAAAACTTGGATTTATCATATAATCATTTGTCAGGTGAGATCCCCAGGGATATTGGGCTGATGCAGTCTTTGGAATCTCTGGATCTCTCAAGAAATGAACTCAACGGGTCAATTCCTCCAGGCCTTTGTACATTAAATTTTCTACAAAGTTTGAATCTGTCACACAATAACTTGTCTGGAAAAATCCCATATGCTAGCCACCTAACCACTTTCATTGATCCATCTGTTTATGATTGCAATCTGAATCTCTGTGGAGCTCCTCTGGATAAGAATTGCACAAGCGATGAACCACCTTCAAATTCCCATGATCAACAATATGATGGTGATGATAATGATGATAGTCCGACTATTTGGTTTTGCATTGGTTTAGCGTCTGGATTTGTGGTTGGCTCTTGGATTGTGTGGGGAGTGCTGCTATTCAAGAAAGAATGGAGGTACACTTATTTCAAATTTCTGGACCACATCTATGACATGATGTATGTAAAGATGGCAATCACCATAGCCAAGATTAAGGGAGCTTAGGCTGTGATGAGATCAATGTAATTAGTAAAATCACCTTTTGCTGCCAAAAATATTATTGTATCACTAGCTTTAAATAATGTCACCAAAGCTACTGCGCATGAATTTATGATTAATTCTCTATTTATTTCCATTGATGCCATAAAAAATATATCTTTTTCTTTTTTTTTTATTTCTTACCATGATTAGTATTGGACATGCTTAATCTCTGGTGCTACATATGCTTAATCTCAATTGCTCTGTTATCACTTCCGTTACTCATTCTCACAAGGCTCAATGCATGGCCTGGATCAATGTGAAAGCTTCTTGTTATTTATTTATTGAATTTTTTAACAATAAAGTATTGAATTTTTGTTCAGATAAATAATTGATCTTTTCCAAAATCCCAACTATTTTGTAAATATTATTGGTTATTAACTGATTGTTTTTAACTTAAAATTAATATTTACTATTTCATTTCTGAAGAATAAATCTCTAGATGTCCAATTAGTGAAATTTTTTTATTCCATTTTTTTTTACCAATACTTCTTCCTTTCTCATACTGTTTTAGAATTATTAGATAAAATCTTTTTTGTTAAATAAATGTATTCTTAATTAGGTCAAGTAAAAGTTTAACAAGGAGTAAACTTAAGCTAGTCTAGTCTTGGCATAGACTATTCCACGTATTAAGTTGACCACTTTTTTTTAATACACTTAACTTGACTTTGACATGTAGCCATCAAGGTTTTAATTGTGTGATTAATTTTTGATGTATTAGCTAAAACAATATTATAAAAATAATTAAAATAAAATATTTATTAAAAAAATATAGCATAATTTAGGCTAATTAGTTGGATTTTAACTTATCACCTTTATGTTTTTGTGTAAGTATTAACAAATTTGGAAGTGTTAACATTATCCAAATCATAATTAATGTTAACACACTAAGCTCAGCTAATTTCTTTTTTGTTTAACGAAATGTGATAAGATATGTGTATGTCTTCGTTTTATTGAGGGTTAACTCAACTAAAAATGACTTAATAAAATAATAATTATAAAATGACCAAAAAATAATTTTCATAGCCAAGCTTTCTCACACAAATTAAACATTAATAATTATTTAGCACTCATGGAGGAATTAGCTCTTGAAAAAATACACAATAACAAATTCCAAAAGATAAGATATTGTTTTACCATGTTGCATTTTCTTCTTTTTTTTCATCCAATTTTTTTTTAACTCTTTTTATTTTTTTTCTAGTTATTAAATCATTTTTACATTCATCATATATATCAGATAATAACTTGATTGCATTTCAGTAATTTGTAAATATTTGTCAAAAAAAAAAAAAACTTTATATTTAAAATACAAAAGTTAAATCATTGTCCAAGCCTTACGCCCATGTGTGTGTGTGTGTGATTGTGTGTATAAATAGAGAGGGTGAGAGAAGATGGAATGTTGAGTAGAAGAGAGATAAAAGAGAGATCAATGGCATCTGCTAATTACAAAGCCTCACCGCCATTCATATTCCTTTCCACACGACCACTGCTAATACTTTTATTATGTATTGCTTTCTTGACGTCCTTCTTCATCACTGCTTCTAGTACTGGTAATGATAATACCAGCAGGAGAGGCTGCATCAAGTCCGAGAGAGAGGCCCTCCTCGCATTCAAAGCCGAAACCATATATGAAAAGAATCATCCCATCTCTACGTGGGGTTATCAAACTGACGACTGCTGTCAATGGGCTGGTGTGCGCTGTGATAACAATTCTGGCCATGTCATCCGCCTCAATCCCCATCTCAAGGGAAAATATTATGAATATTATGATGGATATTATTATGGTAATAAGCCTGGCCTGAGTGGCAACATGAGTGAATCTCTTATTGGCCTCCAACGCCTCACACACCTTGATCTCAGCTTCAGTTGCTTCAACAATACCTCCATCCCAAAGTGGGTGGGTTCGTTGGAGAGCCTGGTTCATCTCGACCTCAGCTTCAATTGCTTCACTGGTGTCATACCTCACGAGCTCGGCAATCTCACCAAGTTGCGCTACCTCAACCTAGCAGAAAATATAAGACTCAAAGTGGTTGATGATGCTGAGTGGCTGTTTGGTCTATCTTCTCTGAGATATTTAGCTATGGATCGTGCCAATTTTTCTGGAGTCGGCAACGTCATGCAATCGCTCAACAAGCTTCACCATTTAAAATACGTTTCTCTAGATGACTGCAGCATGAGTAGCATCCCTGAGTCCCTCCCACATCTCAACTTCACCTCCCTCACCTCCATGGACATCTCGGAGAACATGTTTTACAACATGAGTATCCCAGAATGGCTCTTCAGAATACCCAACCTACGAATTCTCAGCATGAGGGACTGTGGGTGGACAGGTACCATCCCTTCCTCTGTTCGAAACGCAACTTCTCTTCAATCTCTATACTTGTCTAGGAATGAGGGAATTTCTGGTGATATGCCCAGAGGATTAATTGGGGACCTCTGCAATCTCCAACAACTCTACTTAGATGGCACTTTCGTGGGGAAGAGCTTGGAGGAGGATTTCAGAGATGCATTCTCTGGATGTATTAGGCGAAATTTGAATGTGCTTTCATTTGCACATAGCTCGCTAAAAGGTCCTTTGCCAGATTGGTTGGGTGAATTTACAAATCTCACAATGCTTTCTCTTTCCGATAACTCCCTTCATGGCTCTATCCCTGAATCCCTGGGAAGCCTTTCCGGATTGGAATATTTGTTTTTATCTTTCAATGCTTTAAATGGCCGCATCCTTGAAACCTTGGGCAGACTCTCAAAATTGCAATTTTTGACTCTGAGCAACAATGCTTTGAGTGGCTCCATCCCTGCATCCCTGGGAAAACTCTCAGGATTGCAGGAATTGGCTCTTTCAGAAAATGCTTTGGGTGGCACTATCCCTGAAACCCTGGGAACACTCTCAAAATTGCAATCTTTGACTCTGAACAACAATGCTTTGAGTGGCCCCATCCCTGAATCCCTGGGAAAACTCTCAGGATTGTATCAATTGGATCTTTCAGAAAATGCTTTGAGTGGCTCTATCCCTGAAACAATAGGAAGACTCTCAGAACTGCAATTTTTGTCTTTGAGCAACAATGCTTTGAGTGGGCCCATCCCTGAATCCCTGGGAAGACTATCAGGATTGCAGGAATTGGATCTTTCAGAAAATGCTTTGAGTGGCTCTATCCCTGAAACAATAGGAAGACTCTCAGAACTGCAATTTTTGACTCTGAGCAACAATGCTTTGAGTGGCCCCATCCCTGAATCCCTGTTAAGACTCTCAGGATTGTATCAATTGAATCTTTCAAAAAATGCTTTGAGTGGCTCCATCCCTGACTCCCTTGGAAGACTCTCAAATGCATTGGATTCGGAGAATAAGTCATTTACAGGAGTTATTCCCTCTCATCTCGGAAAATTTGGAGGAATACCACCTCAGCTCGGCTTGCTCTCTTTATCTTCAAACAACTTGACTGGCAATATTCCAAACTCGCTTTGTAATTTGGGAAACCTTGAGTCATTGGATCTCTCCAACAATCACTTGGAAGGAGTGATCCCAAATTGTTGGACCAATTTGACAAGATTAAAATACGTCATCTTGACAAACAACTCACTGGCAGGTAAGATTCCCGATTCCCTTACAAGTTCCTCTCAATCTTTTTTTTGAAAAAGAGAGTCCGAAGACTGATTTATTAAAAACAAAGGAAACGAAACACCAACTACCAGCCAACAAAGAAACAACACAAAATACAAGAAACAAACTAGCAATTAACTAAAACTAAAACCAGCTTGAATGAAAGATTTCATAATCCAAAATGGGAGCTGACGACCATGCAAGAAAAGACTGATGCTATGCAAATTTAGACCATGAACTGCAAGGCAGTAAGCCGGAGAATTCCAGCTCTTGGGTATGAGCAACAGCTTGGAATTCCCAACCTCTTCCAACAGCCTCCTCACACTAGAGATCCATGGCTCCAGCCTCCAATCCCAGATTTCCAGATGCTTCGTGATGATGTTGAAGATGTCAGCATTATCGATAAAAATGAAATTGATCGGAATTTGGACATTGTTAACCGTCTGAATGGCGGTGTGCATTGAATCAATTTCAGCGACCAGTGTAGTTTCAGCATACCCAGGCGAGGATCCTGCAAGAACCACCCCACAATTAGAGTTGACTACAAGAAAACCAGATCCACTCACCTCAGCATCCAAGTTGCTTCTTGTAGAGATAAACAAATGATAGGATCCGTCTTGAAAATTGTTTAAGATCAATCTTTTGCCCCACTGATTATCTCTAGCTCCTGAATAATCCTTTACATGTGCAATTGCCTTGTAAACAATCAAGCGCCAGTTGAATGAAGATTGCCTGAAAATGAAGTCACAGCGCATTTTCCAAATATGCCAAATGACAGCCGCAATGACTGACTTATCAAATGAAGTGAAACTATTACAAAGCAGCCAATCACCAGTAGAAATACCATCAGGGAAATGAATCTGCTTGTTAAGAATATCACCAATAGCTAACCAAACTTGTCTGATTCTAGAACAAGTATAAAACAAGTGATTCACAGTTTCAAACTCTAACCCACATAAAGCACAACAATTTCTGGGTCCCAAGTGAATGTAATGAAGATACTCAATAGTGGGGATTCTACAATGACACATTAACCAAATAAAATGTTTAGCACGCGGGGCAATAAGGAGGGACCAGATCCTCTTCCAACCGTCCCACTTGAGAGAACTAAAACCATTTCGGTTAAGATGAAGATAGGCATTATGGGATATTCTATTATCAACAGCTTTAGGATACCAAATCCACATGTTATCAACATTATTATTCATACTACTAAGATTAGGAGCAAACATGTCAAAAGAGGCCCCAAAAAGCTGATAAAGTAAATGCATGCTCCAATTGCCATTAATACACAAGTCCTGAAGATTAATGCTATCTAAATCCATTGAAGTGTTAATGTAAGTAGGCCAAAAAGCCAAAGGAACCTGAGAGCACCATGCATCGAATAAAAAGGAAGAGAGATTCACATTGACTGAAAACATTCTAATGAAATGCTTAAGTTTGGCTGCAGATACATAAAAGCCTTTAAAAAAGCTAGAAGAATTACCCGGGGCTTTATCTCTCCAGAAATTCAAATCACCATATTTGAAAACCAAAATATCAACCCAAACAGCTCTATCCCTGTTAAGGTATTTTAGAACATGCTTTGCCATTAAAGAATGCTTCATTTCAAGAAGATTCTTTATATTAAGACCCCCCTCTCAATCTTTGAAAGTGTTGCACTTAAGCAACAACCAACTACATGGAGAGTTTCCATCATTCCTGGAGAGAAGCACTTCTATTACCACTCTTGCTCTTAGCCACAACAATCTATCAGGCAATATTCCTACCTGGGTGGGAGAAACCATGACCTCGTTGTTGATCCTCTCCTTGAAAGCCAATAATTTCTCAGGTAACTTGCCTTTGTTATCCAATCTCACATCACTTCATTTCTTGGATCTTTCCCACAATTCATTCACAGGGAGCATACCACAATCATATGGCAGCCTCACAGGCATGATAAACACTACTAGGAATACTGAGCCAAGTCTTAGCGGCGCAGCGTCGCCGTCATCACCGCTGTCACTAAGTATAATTGATGCATCAACAAAAGGAATTGAACTCCAGTTCAGAGAAACGCTTCCATATTTCAAATTCATAGACCTCTCTGCAAATTTTTTATCCGGCCAAATCCCAGAAAACATAGTTAACCTGGTTGGATTGCAAAACTTGGATTTATCCTGTAATAATCTGTCAGGTGAGATCCCCAGCGATATTGGTCTAATGCAATCATTGGAATCTCTCAATCTCTCAAAAAATGAGCTCACTGGGCCAATTCCTCCTGGCATCTCCACATTGCATTTTCTAGAAAGCTTAAATTTGTCACACAATAACTTGTTTGGAAAAATCCCATATGATGACCAATTGACCACGTTCATTGATCCATCTATTTATGCTGGTAATCCTAATCTGTGTGGAGCTCCTCTGGATAAGAATTGCACAAATGATAAGCCAACATCACATAGCAAAGTTGATGATCAAGAAGATGATGATGATGATGACAGTGAACGTTTTTGGTTTTGGATTGGTTTGATGCCTGGATTTGTGGCTGGGTTTTGGATAGTATGGGCAGTGCTACTATTCAAAAAAGAATGGACGTATGCTTATTTCAGGTTTCTAGACCACACAAATGACATGATGTACGTGAAGATAGTAGTCGCCATGCACAAGATCAAAAGGTCTTAATTTGCTTGTAATAAGATAAATGTTTGTTAATTACTATATTATTATATATTATTATTGTATCACTAGCTTTAAATTGTGCAACTCAAGTTACTGTGCGTAAACTTATGAGCATTTCCTTATTTTCTAATCTTTTATTTTGTTCTGTTTTTGTTTTTAATCAAGGTCAATTATAACTTCATTTTTTTCATATGTTTACTGTGTTTGATTCGTTCTATACCAATTTTTACATCCTTATCTTATTTTTTTTAGGTTGGTAAAATAGATAAATAATAAATTTATAGAGAAAAGCAAATCAGATAATAAACAACAAACAACTACAACTACAACAACTCTAGTGTTATAAAAAAAATAAAAAAAAACGATGAAATATGATTAAGAAAATACATATTTCTACTTAAAAAATCCACAAGAAAATGAAAACGAAAAAAAAATAATAACAACACAACAAAAGAGAAAAACTCTATGGCTTCCCTTAATTCATACCGTTTAATCACTAAATAAAAAAAATTTTGGTTGTTTAACAACATTACATACAGACATACTTATGTTTAAAGAAAAAAAAAAAAAAAGCATGACCCCAAGAGACGCGCAACAACCGATGGCTATACCTTACGATTGGCTTGACTTGGTGGTCTTGTTAGTTTGGAGTCTTGTTATCATTACAGTTCTCAATTGGTTGACTTGAGTTGACTTGAAGTCTTGTATTTTGTCATGAAACAAGACTTTGATTTTGGAGTCTTATCACCAATGAGATTTTTTTTAATAAAACAAAATAATGATAAATCACACGCACTGAGAATTAAATGTACATTTCCCAACTTTTTTTCAGCGAAGTATAAAAATCTCTTTTAAAAAATGTATGAAAAACACTCTCCAGATCTTATAAACCCTTTTTTAATTATTTTCCTTCACTTTTTAAAGTTTGGCTTTGATTTGAAATCATATATTGGCTTAACTAATATCTTTTTCTTAATTACCTACTTTTTAAGTTAGGTAATATATGAAATCCTATAACGGTCATTTTTGGGTAAAATAATCACCCAATTTTTTGGGTACTTTTTTTTTTAATGACCAAATTATAAAATATTTCAACTAAATCATCCAACTTATGAATTGCAGTTATTTTTAATCACTAACACATATGTCGTTAACCTACATATAACCTATTTCACAACGAACTGACATGATAATATGGTATAGAGTGGCATTCACATGACATCATTAGCCATGTAAAAATATTGGTGAAAAAAAATAATATTTTTCAGTGGCAAGATGACAATAATACTGGCATGGCAAAAAAATTAGGGACATGTACCACCACATCAACACACTGTTAATAGCATCAACACCAATAACCCAAAGAAAAGTACTTAAATAATTGCTTGACTATATATACATTTTACCTTTTTTTTTTTTTCCTAAAGATTGATCTTTACCCATGGAAAGACTTCAAATGATCATGTCCGCACATTTCAATTATTTTGAGTCTTGTGATGCCTATCAATACAATGGAATGTGTTTATTGTACCAATCACCAATATTATTTTTAATTAGCTCTTTATTTTTTCACCCAGAAAGACTTTGATATCGTTTACACCAACAAAAGGGTTTGAACAGAGTAAAACCAACCTAAAATTCTTGCAAGCGATGGAAATTTTTTCTTACAACTCATGATTTGGGTTAAGGCAGTGTTTGGATAGTTGGATATTGTATTCCATGGATGGGGGATATCCATGGATGAAATATCCATGGATGGGATATTGCCTCCGCCCGACACCAAAGGAGAGGAATGAAGGATCACGGGATGAGCGGCGTCCCACCGATTTGGTGGGACGCCCCTCATCCAATTTTCAGGGATGGGAGCCATCCCCATCCAGACCCATCAAAGAAACCAAACAACCTGGCCCCTGGATATCCCATCCCCATCCCTGGATATCCAGGCTTCCAAACACTTCCTAAAACTTAAAAAGAGAAGAGAAAGTAATAATAAAATGTGAATTAAAAAGGATTTATATCTTCGACAAACAGAACCCTAATCAAAGTGCGCTGTGACAACTCTGTCTCGACTATGTCGGGGAATATCACCAAAATAAATAAGGAACTTATAACTACATTTTATCACACATTAATATATTGAAGTAAAAATAAGAACGAAATGGGATAAACTTCTCATACTCTGATCAGTTGATGTATACACCTCCACACCCAGATCAAGCTTTTTTTCTATTAGTGTGTGTCTGGTGAAGTAGAAGTCGAAGTGGAGAAATGGCAACTTCCAAAACCTCCCATTTCACTCTTTGATTTCGGGAGTTTTTTTTTCTGAAGTGGGACTCCGGCATCCCACTCCACCTATTTTGTATATTTTTATAAATCTTTTCTTATTTCATTTTATAATTTCTTTTATTTTTTATTTTTATTGTTTTTTTATTTTTTTTATTTTTACAACAAAACTAAAATTTTAATTTAAAAAAATTTTGCATTACATCAAATACAATAAATAATTTATTCATAAACCATATTTTCATTTTTCACTCTTAACAAAGACAAAATAATTCATAATTTAACACTTCTCTCAACTAAACACATGGAACTAATGACTTCCAAATGAAAAGTTCACTTCAACCTAAGTAACACTTCCAGACTTCCATCACTTCGGTGGACCACTTCCGAACCAAACATACTCTTAATGTGGAAATTCTTTTCAGATGCGAGGAAATGATTCAGTTCCATAGCCAAAGATAGTTCTAAAACAAGCAATCAAAAGGATTCTGGAGCATCTTCGGGGTTAGGTACTGGATAATACACATTTCAGTTGACCGAACCTAATTCTAATTGTTTTGTTCCGAAGATATCCATGGAGGCCAGATTGTCCTATTCAGGATAATACACACATTAGACTCAGATAAACCTGACACACTCACAATTTACATCCATAGTATTTTACAGAGCCATAGACCATGTGAATCAAATCCTCTTGACGCTGAATTTAACTAATCTTTACGCAAACTCGATATAAATAACTATACCCAAACAAACCTCTTAAGGCTCAATTTAACTAATCTTCCTCAAACTCAAAATAATTAACTATATGTAAACCGCAATCTTTTCTTAACATAAATTACTTACTAAAAACTAGATAAACATGAGCTTGTGTTTATTATAAACTCCAACATTTTGACAATGCCATCTACCTCGACCTCCGATCCCAGCAACCATCCACAAAATCATGAAGACACCTATTGGTCTCAAGCACTGCAAATAATTCATTTAATAGCTCCGAGGTTGCTTGGAGAATCTGGTTTATCTTTAAATTCGTCTACTAGACCAAGATTAGATAGCCAAGTTGATGATCAAGAAGATGCGGATAACAGTGATATAATTTGTTATTTGCCATTGCTTTGATGCTGGGATTTGTGGTTAGTTTTGGACGGCGTAGGGGCACACTAGTGTTCAAGAATGGAAACATGGTGACTATCCAAGGGCACAGCAACAGAGGTTTGATTTGGATGACATTAAGTTGACAAAAAGCCCTGTTTGCTGCTGATTAATGGATTCTCACTGACATAATTTGTAACTCAAAGTCACAGCGCATGAATTTACGAGTATTCTCCATCTCCTATTATTGCTGTCATAAATACAATTTCTTTTGTTTTTGTTTCCAGCATTTCGCATAGTTCCAGACATACCTACACTCGTCTACTGGGAAGTTCATTGACATCGATGGCCTTCAATCGATCTCATCAACATATATCGCATCAACAAGCCCTTGCATGGAATTTCACAAACATGACCCTTTTCGCCAAGTGCCTAGTTTTTTATGCTATAAAAAATAAGGATATTAATTATTAGGACAGTGGAACAACATTCACATGTTCAAGAAAGAGATTTAGACTTAGATTTAGAATTACGTCTGCAATCGGCATCCTAGTCCGCACAGAGTCAATATTTGACAGATCAATATCGGCAATGGCTATTCCAGTAGAAAGACGATCTGAGAAGGCAAAAGTCATCAAAAGAAACATGAATTATGCTGTTGGCCGTTTTCATACTTCTGAGACAATAAATGTGAAAGACAACGAGAAAAGAATATTACACGTATTGCATCAATGCAACACAAAGAAAGGTTTACTGATCACAAATCATAAATGGTATTCACAATAATCTTTTCTCAACAAAGAAAGCAACATATTGTGAAGTGCATACCTCTGGATTGATCCTATTTAGAAAGCACAGGACCTGTACTCATTTGAATAAATGATCAAGTACAGCTCTAACTTAACCTCTACTGTCTAATCAACTACCCCAATATTTACGAAAAAATGTTGTAATTTAACTGGTCTAACTTTAACATTTCATTTTCCAGGTTAAGCCAAGAAATAAGAATCTGCCCTCAAGGCAACAAACTTGGCATGTAAGACGGTAAAGTTTCTTTCAGGAGGCATTTATAATTGTATAGTGATCCGCATCCTTAAATCAGCATCATTAAGACATATGTACAGTGCCCCACTAGAAGAAAGAGGTACAGAAACTCACCAGGTAGTCGAGCTATGATTCTTCCCCATGGATCAATAATTAATGAATCACCAAAGCTTTCTCTTTTCTCATTATGCTTTCCAGCTTGAGCGGCTGCAACTACCTACATAGATGCAGGGGAAAAGTTTACAAATGGCTTCCTCTCCTACAAAAGAGGTGCGAAATTCTAATTCTTTCTTTTGTGTTCAACTATGCCATGCATTTCAATGTTACCAACAGTAACAAAAATTTCTTTGTAATGCTAATCATCAATGTGACGGCTCAAGTGAACCTCTCAAAGCAAAGACTGAAAGAAACACAAATAAAATGCATTCAGAATCCAAAATGAAAGACAACACTGTTCTTGGTGTTCCCTCCTTTAAATTCTAACAGATAAGTCCTCATTAAAAGAAAACATGCTTTAGTTATTAAAGATCCTTTAAATCCTGAGCATTTGCATGGACATAACATCTGATTGGAGTATGAAAAGTAAAAGTAAACAGGTAAAGGAGTATACATAACACTGGGTCTCAATTGCCCGAGCACGCAGAAGAATTTCCCAGTGTGCCTCCCCAGTCACTCTGGTAAAAGCAGCAGGTACCAACAAAACCTTAATTTATTTACAAGAGCTCAAAGTGAGAGACTAACCACATAGGCAAAATAATGAGAACCAAAAAAAAAAAAATTGTGAAGCAGAGACAGACATCCATACAAGAGTTCACCATCAAAAAAGACATCTACACAAGAGTTCACTATCAAAATACAGACCTGGGCATTATGTTGGAACCTTAATAGCTGATATAGCTCAGGAAATCTAATATCATAACAGACTGTAAGACCCAAGCGCCCAACAGGACTGTCCTCTACAACTATATCATCACCTGAAAGATCAACATTAGCAAGGTTGCAGCGCGAATAAATTTATAATTCCATATAAAAAATCAAAGAAAATAAGGCGTAGAATTAAGTATTCTGAGAGGAGAAGACAATATAGAGGAAAGTATCATTTCAAGAGAAGAATCTCAAATGAACTTCTGATATTGGCTATGAACTGATAAAGTTTACAGATTTTAGTTGATTGACCAAAAAAGAAGGCTATTTTCAAGTATAACAGACAGCTTCCACAAACAGTATTTGCTTTGGGTAGTGTGTGATCAATTTGTAAAATATACCATTTGAAAAAAAATTTAAATTTAAAGTTTATTGAAACTGCTTAATGTTGGCATCAGCAGGAAATGCCGCAAGATGGTGATTCAACTCCATGATACATTGACGACTGAACAATGTCAAGCCAAACTCTGCCACTTTAAAAGAACAAAAACTAAGACAGAGCTAGAAGAAACCTAATGTAGTTATTAGTCCTCTGAAATTGTACAAATTAAGAAAAACAAAACAAAATAAAACAACCAGCAAATAAAATTCCAGCATACCTGGTGTGGTAAAATTACTCTCCTTATAAACCATATTCCCAGGGACATCCACATCAAACCTTAATAAATGAAAAGGGAATCCATTTCTAAAAGTTAATGTACCTGGAATAAGTTAGGGAAGCTTGAGTCAGGAGTCAAGACTAGGATATCTTACAAATGTATCTTCCTATACAAGCTTTTGATGCTCCCAGAATCATCCACCAAAACATGAGTATTATAAAGGTGTTTGTCATCTGAACATTTCTCTTGGAATCCTCCAAGTGATAACCAAATATTTGATTCTCTGTCATGCATACATATATGATTACATGTAAGCAACAGATCCACAGCTTCTGTGAAGCATCAAAATCATAGTTCAGAAGAACGTCAACATAATCTACAATATAATATGGTCCAATATTTAATTAAAAAAACTAAATCTTAGAAACTTTAGAATGTGACAAAATTTTTGAAATCTGAACATCCGTGTATACAACTGGATTATACAAAATATAACCATCAAAATAATTTCAGTACCACTTGCCAATCAAAGGTTAAGGGATCAAAAACTGCAAATTGAAGATAGTAACATCTAAAAAAATTAGCTTTGCGTGAAAAAAATTCACAATTTATGGTCGAACAACAAGCGCATTGCTATTGAAACGAAAAGCATGACTTTCTACTTCATATACCTTGCCAGAGAACAATATCTCTGCATAATAGGTCCATCGATAGGTTCAGCAATCTCAAGAGACTCACCATCTCGGTAACTCAAGAAGGAGAAGGCCTCCGGAAAGCAAAGCAACTTTACACCAGCAATGGATGCTTCCTATCAAATCAAATCGAGTCAAATCAAGAGTACACGATTCCACAACCTCAGAAAATGAAATCTAACACCCAAACCAAGCTAAAACGATAGTAGAGTCGAGGATTAGCAATTGATCGATGGGGGAGATGGAGAGTAGAGGAAGACCTTGACGAGACGAGAGCAGGTGTTGAAGTTGGCTTCGATATCGTTGGTGGAGGTCATCTGAACGGCTCCCACACGCATCGAGCTCGCCGCCATGGAGCACTTGAAGGCGCTGGAACGGAAGGGCGAAAGGGATCGTTGAATGGGATTTCGCGCGAGGGTCAAGGCCATTGGAGGCGTTCTCTGAACTCGGTCTCTCAGCAAGAGATGGCTTTCCGGTCTGGTGTTCCTCAGGTACTCTCTACCGGAGGAGATGGGTTTGGATCTTAGTCCATTGTTAGAAGTATGGTTTTGCCACGTGGAAGAAGGTTGTTAACTAATTCGAGAAGTCAGCACAACTTACCCGCATGTTTACAAAATAAAATGTGAATACTCTAGTAATATTTAAATAGTTTTGTAAGAGATGATAAACCAGTATTCCGTGAAAATAATAAATATTGAGTTTATTTACTTAAAATATTTTTTACTTGTAAATTCTTTTACATGGACCGAATCAAATTTAATTTCTAGTTAATTCACACATGGCTCGGGCCTTCAAACTCAAGCTATTATAAAATGGACAAATCACTATTTATTTAATATTTTTAAAAAAATAAACTACTATGTGCAAAAAATATTCGATATCCAATCTCTCTAGTATAACTCACGTACGACACGAGAATATAAATGCTTACCTGCATATTTTTAATTTCTTTTAAATAAAGACGCTTGTCATTTATTCACAAAAAAATCTCCCACTCCAAGAGCCAAACTGGTGGGCTATATCAATGTTGACACTCAAGAAAATATATTCAAACTAATTTGAAGCTCTACCCCATTATCAAGATCAAATTCTTCCCACAATAAAAAAAAAGAAACATATACTTCCGCACCCCTAAAGTGAGCAAAACATTCAAGTAAGCTCAGCATTCAAACAACATTGAAACAAATAAAAGAAAGCCTTGACAAAAACACAATGTGAGAACAGAGAGTTGACACTTCATTCGTTAGCACAGCTCATTATACACAAGGTACCATGATTCCATGAATCCATCCTCTAACAAAAACTATAACGACCTGCAATCCAAAAAAAATTCATATGCCCATCATTCAGCTTATCAACAGCCGGAAGCTGACTCAAATGAAATCACCTAGAAGATGTAATGAATCCAATTCAAATGAACAATATAGTGGAGTTTTCAGATAAGATTTCTTGCAATCAATAAGGATTCAAGCAGCAAACACCAGGTTTAGGTCTCCCAATCCATCATCAACTATATTGAAGTTCATCCTTCTAATGAACTAATGACAGGAAATTAATCCAGATTAAGACAAATTAGACCTATATATGGATAGATCAAGCAATAAGAACACCAAAACAAAAGATAAATGGGCTCACAGCCCTCCTGCTCAGGTCGCTGGCGGAACTTGTTGGAGCGCAGCGTCTTCCAGAAATCAGGCCCAAGTTCATCCAGCTTCTTCTCTACCCCTTTCCTCCTCTCCCAGCTTTTATATCAGCTTCACAAGCTGGCGTAACCGTTCCTCGCAGCATGCGTCTCACCTCTCCCTTTCACTAGACACTCTGGCAGGCCATAACAAACCCATCAAGGCATGTATTGGACCGTCTCTCTCTTCTGCTTCTCCGCCCAATCACCTCCTCCTTTGCCTCTTCACCAGCCTCGCTGTCAATTGTGCGCTGGGTCGACTTGTCGTCCCCTCCCCTGGTTACCTGCCAAGCCTTTGAATGTCCAGCATTAGGCGCCAGAGGTTCTCCTTGCATAACAGAAGATTTGTTCCGAGAGAATGAAACATCATTCAATGCAGTTGTCTTTGCTAACAACTTGTTTGATATCAAACCCACAATGCAGGAGAAAACTGGCTGGCTAGACATGCATGGTACAAAGTTTTCTAAGATATAATATATACATGTGCGTGTGTGTGTACATTATACAATCCAGTGTACATTTGCAAGCACTGTGCTTTTGTATATATAACTCAACAAAAGAGAACTTAAGAGTATTTAAGCAAGAAAAACAAACATACATAAAATCCATGGCAGCAACAATCAAAACTAGTCAAATCACCATTTGCATTCACTACAACCAAGCACAAGAAAGCAGTTCTCTTTATCAATTCCTTTTTCCTTTATTCACCTATCCATCATATTTTCTTCATTTAATCATGCACAAAAAACCAATTTCCTTCTTGTTTTTTCTCTTTTTCTCCTTGTATTTTCACTCAATTCAATCATAAAGTAACATCTTCAGATTGACCTCACTAACAATGACAAATCATGATGTTCACGTCTATGCATATGCAAATACTCCACCAAAACGAACACCAAAATTCTTAAACATTACCTCATTCCAAAAGCCCTAATGGAGAAAAACCCTAGAATAAAAGAAATCCCAATTCCTAGGGCAAGAGACGGAAATGTTCGACCTTTCAGCTCGAAAGTTGCGCTTCTCCTCCTCCAACAGCATCACGGCTCTTCCGAACCTCTCCACCCGGCCGGCCTTTTTCTCAAGGTCAGAGACCGCACCGTTCGTGCCGCTTCCAGGCTTGCTCTCTAAATCCTTCCATCCATCCCTGACCAGAAGCTCCTCGGGAGGCGACACAGCCGGCGATTCCATGTATTCCAAGGCTTTCGGCGGAGAGATTTCTTGTGAGCTAAGCTTCTTCTCTTCCTTCATCGTGGAAGGAGAGACAGCGCGCTCTATGTTTCATCGCCAACCGTCCGCCCCCAACTTTGGAGGGAATGGAATAACAAAAAATTCTAAATAGTTTAATTAATAATAATAATAATAATAATAATAATAATAATAAGTATTTCAAACATATGAAATAAAATTTTCCAAACAATGATTTATGATAAACCTAAAAAATACAAATTCCAATAATAAATTTGAAAATTTTTTAACCAGTGGGAAATAAAAAGATAATCACGCTCAGTATTCTAGTTCAACTCGTCATGTCTCTAATGTATATAGAATTTGTCATTTTTATAAAAAAAAAAAATTATATGAAATATATGAATAGAATGAAAAATGCTTTTTTTTTAAAAAAAATATTTTTTATCATTTGTAATCTTATTTAAAATTATTTGTATATTATTTATGTGGGTATATGCAATCTCAACGCAGAGAAAATTAAAGCTTAGAGTTCATAGATCTTCCTCAAGTGGAGCAATTAAGCCCAAACTCACTATCATCTAACTTGGGATTTGACTAATCTCAAGTGTATGGAGTTCTCTGTGACTTTTAAGAAATTCTCCTTTTGATATCATCTAAAGTATTATTATATTTTCTTGTTTTTTGTGGTTTATTCATTAAAAAAATCTTAATCAATGGCAATTGGTAAAAATGGCAAATTTAAGATACGGTGCAACCCATGTTGAACTACAAGCGCAAAGATAACTTGGCCAGCATTAATTAATGTCACTTGGACCAGTTGGGACCACTTAAAACAGTCACATTGGACTCAGTCACTCTGATCATTGGACCCACTTTTTAGTCAGTCAGGTTCATTCTTTAACAAACACGGACCATGTTCACTGTCTAGTTCAACAAGCGAACCAGACCACTGATGTGAGTCTTGTAATTAAATCATGCATTTCAGACAAACAGAAGCACAAGTGACAACCAAAGGAATACTGATTTTTCAACTAATGAAGTTGATTTGTCTTTTGTTAAGAACTTAATTGTTAGAGTTTAATGCATTTTTATAGTTCCATATGCCAATCCTTTTCATGTCTTTCCAAAATCACAAATCTTTTGTCAATCCTTTGGATTAATTAAACATATATTAATGCTTGCTTAATCATGTATAAGCCTAATCAGGCCTCTCGAACTAACCCTATTCATTGATGTCACATTAGTCCTAATCATCAAACCAACGAGCCTCATTAAACACTAACCCCATGCTTATCCTTGTTATCAAGTGTCATAATAACTCTTCCTATTATTGTTTTTTTTAGTGAAATATGGATAAATCACGTATCAAAGTCATGCATAGATATAAAGTTAACATCTCACATTTCCACAAATTTTTTTTGCGTGAGCTATGATTCAAATCTACCTCTTCAGTTAGTATCAATAGATCAAGAGATTGTTGGTACTCTTTTCTATTAATTAAGCATGAACCAAAGATCCAAATTATAGCCAATAACTTCTTGATCTATTGACACAAGTTCTTTGTATAGGATACTCATTTTAGAAAAATTTAAGATCAAACTCCAAAACCTCTAAGTGAGAGTATAAGTGTTCATTAAGCATAGTGAACGCTAGGGATGGCAAAAATAACCAAACCCGACCCGACCCGACCCGAGTTTGACGGGTAATACCCGGTTTGACCGGGTTTCGGGTCGGGTTCGGGTAAAACCCGATAAGTATAAACCGGGTACGGGTCGGGTATGGGAATTATGATACCCGACCCGAACCCGTACCCGAACCCGACCCGATGATATATTATTAAAAAATCCCTAATATTTATTTATCTTCTTTCAAATTTGAACAAAGTTAATTTTGTTTTATTTTATGAAGGTCATTTGAACAAAAAAAATACATATATAATTTAAACAAAAAAAATACATATATAATTTGATTGTTTATTTTATGTTGAATTTATATATTTTGTGTTGTTTTGAATGGTTATTTTAATTTCTATTTGAATGATGGTTATTTGAACAAAAAAAAAACCTATGATTTGAATGTGTATTTTATGTTGAATTTGTATATTGTGTGGTTGTTTGAATGCTTATTTTAATTTTTACTTAATTTTTGTAATTTATTTTAAATATTTTTAAATATGTTATTTCGGGTCGGGTATACCCGCGGGTACCCGATACCCGTCGGGTTTGGGTGTGGGATGGGGTTCTAAAAACCCGTCGGGTTCGGGTACGGGTTCGGGTATGGCGGCGGGGTAGCGGGTTCGGGTTCGGGTATGGTAAAACCCGCACCCGACCCGACCCGTTGCCATCACTAGTGAACGCTTGTCATATATATATATATTATTAAGCGAGTATATGAATAATTAATATAATTAAAATAATAAAACTGATTTGAATCCAGTTCAACCTACTCGAATGGGCCCAGCTTTGTCTTCTTTTGAGCACACCCAATGATGTGAAGTTCCAGCATGCCATGCTACTAGTGAGTGAGTGACGCACATGACACGCTCTTCATTTTAAATGCATAGATATATATCCCCTCAATTATGTTCACCTCTATCTACTAATCACACCCATTAATTATGTCACCTTGTTTATTAATGAAAACTCACCTTTTAATTCAATTAATAAACTTTTCTCCCATTTTTATAAATAAAAACTTCCAAATTTAATAAATTCCACTTGAACTAAAACTCCATGAACAAATCAATTGGTAGCTATCATGGCGGGTCCCACCGTTTGTAGTATCAGAGCTACCACGTGGCACGATCTCATCATCACACCATCTCCACCATACATCCACGCCTTGAGATCTGGTTCTCAAGGGCCGGCAAGATGAGAAAGAAGATGGGGCCCTAAGCATCATCAAGCGCAAAAAGGCGTGTCAAAATAAATAAATAATTAATTAATTAAAAATCTAAGATCAGTATCTCTTCCATTAAAACCGAAGACTCGTCTTCCTGGCTCTTCTTCTCTCCATGCAACGAGATCCCACCTTCTCGTCTGCCGCCGTCGTCGCCGTCGCCGTCGCCGTCGCTGACGACGACGAGTTGGTATCTGTACGTTAGCAAGGAAAACGTCTGGCGGTGGGAACTGGAGAGCCAACACCGAGATCTCAGGGGTTTTGCTGAGAAACCGGAGAGATCCGCCTCGTGGCCCCAGAGAAATCGCGGCGAAGGCGGAGATGAAGGGGAAGAGTCTGCCGCTCATCACCTTTGAGCACAAGAGGTGAGTGTCATTGCTCTTGTTGCTCCTCAGCCTGCCGCGTGTCTGTCAGTGCGTGAGTCATCGTTTTATTGCTCCCGCGATATGCTCGCCATTTTCTAGGATTTCTGTTAACTTTCTTGGTTGATTGTTTTTTTGCTTTTGCGTTTTCTTGGCCGCCTCCTTCGAGTTCGAGCAATGTGGTTGGCGATGTGGTCTCTGTTTGGTCAAGATCGCTGTATGGGATCTTGAAAATGATTTGGAATTGTGGGAATGACGTTTGGACTTTTAGGATTTGGTTTAGTCTCCGGCCAGATTGGATTTCGTTATAGTTCTTGAGTAGATCCATGCTTTGTGGGAGTAGGGTTTAAGCTCGGATGGAAGTATGGAATTAGCGCTATGAATGGTTGGATCGGGTTTTTGGGTTGAGCTTTTAGGGTTTCATGACAGTTGAATTCAGGTGGTTGCGATGTTTGGTTATCTCCATGATTTGCTTCATTTGAAGTGTTTTTCGCGAACTTTTTGTTCTTGGAATTTTTAAATTTTTTTTGTTGATCGTGCGGAATGTGGACAGGGATGCATATGGGTTTGCTGTGCGGCCTCAACACTTGCAGAGATATAGAGAGTATGCAAATATCTACAAGGCAATGTATTTATTTACATCTAGTTTACTTCTGAGAGCATTTTGTTGATAATTCAATGCTAATGTAGTCTCCTGATATTGTGTTTGCAGGAGGAAGAGGAAGAGAGATCGGATAGATGGAAGAACTTCTTGGAAAGGCAGGCAGAGACTGCCCAGGTGCCTTTTGAAGATCCTCTGGCACAGGAGGGTGGTGCCACGTCACCAGTGACAAGTGTCCACAGTGCTGAATCTGATCAAAATGTTCTTGATGACAAAGATAATAAGGTGGTGAGACCTCATAAAATCCAGATTTGGTCTCAGATTAGACCTTCTTTGAGTGCCATTGAGCAGGTGATGAGTGTTCGGGTGAAGAAAAAGAAGGAAGGATCAAAAAATGAGCATGATGGAGTGAAAGTTCCAAATGGTTTAGCACCAATAGAAGAGGGGAGAGTAGTCAAAGGGGCCTCGGAAGATGATTCTGAGGAAGAGTTCTATGATGTGGAGAGGTCAGATATTGCACAGGAGGTACCTGCAAATGATAGTGGGAATTCTGATCTGGCATCTAATTCTGATAGTCAAGAGCCCTTTGCCCCTTGGAAGGAAGAGTTAGAATGTCTTGTCCGTGGAGGAGTGCCTATGGCTCTTAGAGGAGAGGTGTGGTGATTATTATTTGAAATGATGCCACGTCTAGTTTTTGTTTGTTTAGTTGTGAGTTAGCTTGTGACCATCTTCCATTGTGATTGCAGCTATGGCAAGCCTTTGTGGGAGTGCGAACACGCAGAGTGGAGGGTTATTACCAGGATTTGCTTGACCAAAAAACTAATACTAGAGTTGGAGAAGAGGTTGATGCTTCAAATAAACCTCTGGGACTTGGACCTGAGAAATGGAAAGGGCAGATAGAGAAGGTCACTGGTGGCATTGAATTTTGCTGATGTTTTTTATTGTCCCAGAAAAGCTTATGTTGTTGGCATACCTGAAACAGGAAGTGATTTTGAATTATACCTTACTTTTACAGGATTTGCCAAGGACATTCCCGGGGCATCCTGCACTAGATGAAGATGGTAGAAATGCTTTGAGGCGGTTGCTTACAGCATATGCTCGACACAACCCATCAGTAGGGTACTGCCAGGTATCTTGGTGTAGATTTAAGACAGTTTGAGCCCATAATTAACTCTTATAGTATTTATATTAGGTGTCAGTGCACTTTTGTCCTTTAAACTATGCCAGGATATTTATTTCTGCCCTTGAGGTTCATCTTGGTCATGTGCTTAGAAGAAAATCAAATAGGGACAGAACTGCTCATTTTTTTTCGGGGGTTATTCCTAAATTCATTTTCTTAGTTTAGGGAACAAAAGAGAACTCTTTTTGGGTTCTGGGTTAAAATAAACTCATAGAGGTATAGTTCAGACCATGGCCAACTTCCACCCCTAGTTTTGTATTGTTCTTTGTGGTTTTTGCTTTGCATATAATTTTTTTGGTGATGCTTGGTTTCAACAGTTGATTTTTGTGGTTATTCAGTATATTTAATTTATATTGATGTGTCCATTGCCATTCTAAATGTTAGTCTTTTGATTGGTCCTTTTCTTCCAAAATCTACACAGATATGTGGTTAACATTCGGAGAATCTCAAGGACTGCTAATAAGACTAGAGTTTCAACTTTTCCAATCTCTTTCAAATTTATGATGTCTTGTTCTTGCATGTTGACTTCTAATTTAATTACAATTCCTGGTGTGTAAATTCTGTGTTACATAATACCACAAAAATACTTGATTAAATAGCATATGGATTGCTTTTCACAAATTTCGATCATAATTAATTTGAAACATTGCCAACTTACCTAGATTTTCTCAGGGGACAAGCAGCGTACAAGTAGCACTTTAATGTTTTACTTATTTGGGCTTTGGCTCTCTCTCTCTCTCTCTCTCTCGCTCTCTATAATTAAGCATTGTCGCATTAATGCCACATACACTTTCCTCTTTCTTTCCTATGCAGGCAATGAATTTTTTTGCAGGCTTATTACTGTTGCTGATGCCTGAAGAAAATGCATTTTGGTAGGTCTTAACTACTACTGATTCATTAAAGTCTAAAGTTAAACAGGAATATCTCTAGACCATAAAGAGAATAAGTGTTTTAATAAACATGACTTTTCTTACATTTTTAGCATGATTTTAGCACCTTTAAGGCCTTTGGATTTATTACAGGACTTTAATGGGGATAATAGATGACTACTTTGATGGTTACTATTCTGAGGAAATGATAGAATCTCAGGTAACTTTCATTGTTCTATTCCCTCCTGTTTGGGGTTTTTTGCAATCACTGTTTTAGTTTTTCTTGTGTTTATTCACCTTAATTAGGAATGTGTGGTAATATGATTGTTTTCTTAAGACATTGCATTGCTTGAATTTGGTGCTATTCATTCAAATGGTTTGTCTGCCTCAGGTGGATCAGCTTGTTCTTGAGGAGTTGGTGCGTGAGAGATTCCCTAAATTAGGTTGGAGTATTTCTACGTTTTTGTATCATTCAGTCATTCACCTATCCAGAGTCACTGATGTTAGATAGTCTTGTGAGCTTATATCGTTCTGTTTTGCAGTTAATCATCTAGATTATCTGGGAGTGCAGATTGCATGGGTAACTGGCCCCTGGTTCCTTTCCATTTTTGTGAATATGCTCCCTTGGGAAAGTGGTCAGGTTTTACTTTATGTCATATTTGTGTTTAATTTAGATTTTGGCTAGAAATCAGTTAAATTGGTGTGTTTCTTATTTGTGTTTGATCATAAGAATTGATTGCCTTCTGATATTCTGATTCAAATGATGGGAATTATTTCTAATTTGTGATGTTCGGTTTTTATCTCAGTTCTTCGTATGTGGGATGTGCTTCTCTTTGAGGGAAATCGTGTAATGTTATTCCGTACAGCTCTTGCACTGATGGAGTTATATGGTACTTATTGAGTTCTTATTTCTAATGAATTTCATTGGTTAATGCTTGAGTCAAGAAGTATTACTATCTTTTTCATGGGATGCAATAGTATGATCATTTTTTGTCCTACATTTTGAATTGCAGGCCCTGCATTGGTGACAACAAAGGATGCTGGAGATGCAGTTACACTGTTGCAGTCCCTATCTGGTTCTACCTTTGACAGCAGCCAACTAGTCTTGACTGCTTCAATGGGTTATCAAGCAGTGAATGAACTGAAACTGCAAGAGTTACGGAAAAAGCATAGGCCTGCTGTTCTAGATGCAATGGAGGAAAGGAACAAAGGGCTTCGTGTCTGGAGGGACTCTAAGGGTCTTGCTTCCAAGTTATATAGTTTCAAACACGAACCAGGATCATTGTCCGAAAAGCTTTTGGCAGAAAAAGCAGGTGGCATGCCATCAAATGGCGAGACTTACCTGTTGGAACCTGAGTCTACTGATTTTGAAGGATATATGAACAGTCAAATGGTTGATGCAGAATTGGATACTGTACCAAATCTTAAAGAACAGGTATTCCTCCCCTTCTGCATATATTTATTTTGTTATAGTCAATTTATGCCATTTTAAAACTAGGTGTCATGTAATGGAAGCCAGTTAAAAACACCATCATCTTTGTTTTCTTAACATTGTCTGGACAATTATAAACAATATTTTGTGGTCTCACACTACTAAATAGAATGAGATAATCTTACAGCATAAATAGTGCATGTGAAAAGAGAAAAAGAAATCTTAGAATTCATTCTCTATCAATTAATTAATTATTACACCAATAGAGGTTGGTCCAAGTAAATAGAGGCTTGGGGTACTTAAGTGCTTTGAGTTCAAATCCTTGTGTGTAGCCAAAAACAAAACACTCATTATGAGATGCCTACCCTCTTATAGCACTCCGGTACTTCTTCCCAGATGTCTACTCCCCTCCACCACAAAAAAAATGTCAACATTAGTGTTTATGAGGCACATAATTTTATGGAGCTCAGATTTTTTGACTCTAGAATCTTGATGAAGATTTTATGTCAGCATTGTTTAATTATATCTTTCCTTGTAATATTATGTAATTTGATTACATTTTTCTGCCTGTGAATTTTGGTGAGTGACCTTGTTGTTTTATTATGTCATAGGGAAACACATGAGGTATTTTTAATTAAATCCTCGAGTTTAATGCTTGATTTATTATTTCGTGTAACTGAATCACTTCTGTTTAGGTCTCATGGCTGAAAGTTGAGTTATGCAGGCTCCTTGAGGAGAAAAGATCAGCCATTCTCAGGTTGGTTTCTTATGCACCTTTACTGGCTAAATCTTGTTGTAATTGTTAAGGACTCTGAGGGACATTAACATTTAAATGATTCAAAAGTAAGAAAGCTATTGGTCGACATGTTTGGGGAGGGCTCAACATGAGCTGTGGAACTTTTTAACTTTTTTCCCTTTCATGTGTAAAATTTTATTTGACAAGTATCTGCCTTAGCACGCTGGTTTTAGATGAGGAAACAGCTTGTTATTTAAGGTTTAACTTGTACATATTTGACATCCAAGACTGATGCTTTGGAGATTCTAGACTGCAAGGTATCCCTCTTCTTATTGCACCCTGTTTTGTATACAGTGTTTTAGATTGGAGTGTGTCTTTTGACACCAATTTTTGGCTGAAAGCTATAGCAACTTTATTCATAATGGTTGACAGTCCAAGATTTGTGCAAGTGAGAAGTGCAAGTACAACCTGATTCTCACCAAATCATTGTTCTCTGATAATATTATGCTTAGTTGATTAATGTTACAGAAAATTAAACCTGGTTGTCATCAAGCCAACATTGTCTCCCATTGCAAAATTATGTCCAATCTATGGTTGCTAAGCTGTTAATTCCTCCTGAAGTGAATGTAGTTCATCTCCTATAAATGCTACCTAGTTTATGTCAGGCCAGCCTATTTTCCTATTTCAAAATATTATAAGCTACAAACTTTGCAAAGCTGTTATTTCCCCTGCTTCTGTCCACAAACTGAATATCTAATCTCGTAAAAATCTTGTGTCATGTTTTCATCCATTGGCTATCGATATTATTTTTTTTCTCCATATTTTGCCCTTCAGTGAAATTCTAAATTGCAAATATAATCCTCAGAAGTTGAACTTATTTGGTTTTGTACTTGATCAGAGCAGAGGAATTGGAGACAGCACTCATGGAGATGGTGAAGCAGGATAATAGACGTGCTTTGAGTGCAAAGGTGTGCAAGAAGGCTGTGTTTAATTTTGGGGTCTCATTTTCAAAGTTTGATTTTTTTTAAAGAGAAATCAATCGAGATTTGAGTTTAGCTTCTTAAGGACATGCCACATTTCTTTATTTTGAACCTCATTCTCTTCGAAATTTATATTATTTGATTATGGTTCTTTCGTATTGATTCTCTTTTATTTATTATCTTAGATATTATCTGCTTATTTCTTTCAATCTGGCTTCATGGTATAATAGGTTGTGAGATTATTATATACTATTTTGGCTTTAATAGATTATGCTGAAGTGACTTTACTATAGAATAATGCTCTGCTAGATGCTCTCTTACACAAATTTATTATGAAGTGTTGCCTATGAAAAAATAAGTGCTTTCATCAACAATATCATTTCAATATTTTTGTAGGGATGGTAAAATTATTATATGCCACCAGTATGTTCATGACTAACATAATGTAAATATGTCTAAATCTTTCTGTATGAACTAATAATACACCGCATGATACTTTGGGAAAACAGAACATTACATCTTTTCTTCACTGAGTTTCAAACATATAATATATACTTTTTTCATAGCGTAGGTAGAGCAGTTAGAGGAAGAAGTGTCTCAGTTGCGGCAGGCACTTTCAGATAAACAGGAACAGGAGCATGTCATGCTTCAGGTGATATCATATTTTCTTGTCTATTATTTTCTTCCTTGTAATTCTTTAAGATTGGTATGCATGATCATGAACCGGCATTTGAATGCAGTTCTTTAATTGGTATAGGTTCTAATGAGGGTGGAACAAGAACAAAAGGTGACTGAAGATGCTCGCATGTTTGCTGAACAAGATGCTGCTGCACAGCGTTATGCTTCTCATATGCTTCAGGTCAATTTTATCTTTTTCTTTTTTCCTTTTTTCCTTTTTTCCTTCCAGGGTGTGTTATGTCCTATTTACCATTGTTGATTGTGGATTCTTGTAATACTTGCGAAGTAGTATTAGTTCACAACTTGCTAATGTGCATGGACAGCTATGGGCTTTTACACGCTCTTGACTGAATGTATTTTTCTAATCTGTGTTGTAACTACTTAAACAAAGCACGCTTTCCAATTTGTTAAGGGGACCATTAGTTCATTCTTCACCTAGTATGAAAGGAACTTTTGAATCTGGCCCTATTTTGTTCTCCTCTTGGACTTTTTATGCTTTCTGTTATTCTCTTTTGGTTGTGCATTCTTATCCAATCTTACTGGATATATGCAGGAAAAATATGAAGAAGCTATGGCTTCACTAGCAGAAATGGAGAAAAGAGCTGTTATGGCAGAGACAATGTTGGAGGCTACTTTGCAGTATCAATCCAGCCAAGTTAAAGCGCAGCAATCTCCATCTCCTTCTCCCAGGTTTTCATTGGTTGATTATTCACTTAGTTTGTCATGTTTGCATATTCCACAGTATTTGCAATATAAACTTGTCTTCATGCTTTTATTCTCTTTTCTCCCTGTAGTGTCAATTTCTTGTGGTTCAGTTAGAGCTTCAAATGTCTAAAATTAAACATATAGTTTTCATATTGACTTTTCTTGCACAGATGTCCATCCATCATCCAGTGAGCCTCTCTACATTACTTGCTGAATCAGTTCTACTTCTGCTGTCTATTTTTGCGACCTTTATGTAGCTCATTTTGCTGACATTCATGATTTTGGCATCAACATCTTATTCACGATTTACTCATGGATAGATGGGCTCCTTACATATTTATACTTAAAATTATTTTTTTAGAACTCCACGAGCGGACAATATAATCGTTTCAGTTAATCAAGAGTTGCCTCATGATGCACCATTATGGAAAAAGGGCTTGCTTTCTAGACCATTTGGACTTGGTTGGCGGGACAAGAACAAGGTACACAACACACAATTGCATGCCTTTAAATTTCAGTCATGTTTTGCTTCTCTGCGTAGGATGTTCCCTAAAATTTGACATGCATTCTTCCTGTGGAGCAAATTTCTTTGCTTATTTACAAAGAAAACCAAAAGCTTATGACCTTGAGAAGTTTCATGACTCTAGGTCTTAAGGTTTTTATTGTCATATGTTCAACCAATATTCACAGTTTTGGTTGTCAACTTACAGGGTAAACCAACCAATTTGGAGGACTCTAATGATGGAAAAGCCCTGAATGAAGGACCTCAATACACAACCACACCACCTAAAGACGCAGATGAACTGCAAGTACCAGACAAGTAGCTTTTGCTAGAAAGCATCGTGGCTCTTTAGTCCCCACATTTAAAATTATCTCGGCGGACATCCTATATTAATATTAATTTGGTTAGCGTTGAGAAGACCCTATATGCTATCAGTGCCAGATGGCTAGGGGTGCGTGCAATCGGTCACCTCTTTCAAATGTAGTATTCCATCTGTGTAGGGTATGCAATTTTATTGTAGTTTTATATGATATATATATATATATATAAAGCGAACGGTGAATGTATAAACTGGTCTGTCATTATTTGATTAATTATCAATAAATGGATGAGTTGATGAGGAAGTTGAGCGATGTAGAACAATGTTATTTAAAATGTACCAAGGTTAAGCCATATCAATGCCCACGTTTCTTGGAGTGTACCTTTCTTGTAGGGTAATTCTGGGCTGCACTTATAATCGTCAATCAAACAAAAGAGCATTATAATTCAATGAATTATGGCAATGACTAGTATATTGAGGCTTTCTTAAATGTTTTTATTTGTCTATGTATATAAGCATATGAGCCTTTAGAATAACAACTCATAATTTCACATCGATGAAGTTAAATGTAAACATGCTGGTTTAAACATGTGTCTAATTAATAGTATTAGGTTAAAAGGACCTGAAATAATATAATTTGTATGTACTAAAAGCAAAGCAGTATTCCCTCAGAAAAGAAGCTGATTACTCTTGGTAAGCAATATTAAGTTGTTAATAATGCCAAAATATGCCAACACATATCAGAATACAATGACCAATACATTTACAGAGACGAGAAACATAACATTTCTCCAAAAGAATTTAACACCATTTGTGCAGCATTAATTTATCTAAAACGCTTCAAAATTTCGGTAACCACCCACCAAGTAGACATCCTAAGAGGATATATCACTGAACCTTTCACCATGGAGACATAGAATAGCAGATTCATTCTCTCCAGTAAAGACCCACAGATATCAAAATGATGTTTGCTGTCTTGGAAGTGTTACATCTTCAGCTCCTTTTCAGAGAACCTCACCACTCACTAGCAATCCTCTGATTCCAGATAGGTCAATTGGGTTCTCTTCACTGTCCCCTTTTCGATCTTGGAGGAGTACCAGGTGTCACCATACGAGGATTGCCCTGCACTGTATGGGCCTCAGGGTCATAATTTTGAGAAGCTAGATACGTCAGTGCAGTGACCACGTCGGCTATAAGTGGCCTCATGGTGGGTTGCTCTTGAACACACATTGCAGCCACAGCAAGTGCTTGATACAACCCCCTTGCAGGAAATTTTCCCTGCAGCGCAGGATCTGCCATTTGTGCAAACTTTCTTCGGTCTTTAAACAATGGCCGTGCCTGCAAATATGACAATTTACATCACACGGAGTAGAGTAGATAATCAATCAAACAATCTCTTCGAATAGGAAAATTATCATACTATGTGAAAGAATCATGGTCTTACGTGGTGCAAACAATAAAATTTTTACTGATTTCAAGTATTGTAAAATTAACTTTAAAATTAAATTATGTGCTAGGTGTTAATATATATAAAGGATTGGTACAAGGCACTCAAGATAAAATAGTGCGAGGAAGTACTAGGGATGCAAGTGGGGCGGGGAATCCCCGTTCCCCGCGGGGACCCGCCCCGGCGGGGCGGGGATTCCCCGAAATAACCCCCCCGCGGGGCGGGGAATGGGGGAAAATCCCTCCCCGCATCGCGGGGCGGGGCGGGGGCGGGGAGGGCATTCCCCGCCCCGCTCCCCGCGGGGAATCCCCTTGCTCCCTGCGGGGAATCCCTGTGCCCCGCGGGGAATCCCCGCCTTATTCAAAATATGATTATATTAAAAATGACTCATATGATTATTTATTTATTTATTTTAAAATTCAATATGAATATATAATAAAATTATAAGGACCAAATATTTAGGTTTTAAAAAAATATATAGTTTTGGTTTGCATTAAAAATATTTTAGATTTTTAGTAAAACTAGTGTTACTCCTATGTAAATATGTAATGTACGAATATAATTATATGAAAAAATATTTTAAAATTTTAATTAATTTTATTTTTTTTCTTATAAAAATTAATAAAATTGGCGGGGGGCGGGGATTCCCCGGCCCCGTGGGGATCCCTGCGGGGGAGTGAATGGGGCAAACATCTCCCCCGCGGGGAATTTGCAGGCGGGGAATCCCCGCCCTGTGGGAAACGGGGATGGGGATGGGGATCTCATTCCCCGCCCCGCCCCGCCCCACTTGCATCCCTAAGAGGAACCATGAAGTGACCTGGACTGATTTACAATTTCATGAGGATATCATAATTTATGTGTGTTATTTACTAATGATTTTTCAAAAGGTTGAAATCTGCCGTCAGGAATATAAAAAAAAAAAAAAAAAAAAAGATGCCAGATAGCAGTGTCTGTTTCGTCAAGAGAATGATTGAGAAAAAGAATAATGGATGCTCATTTCAAATAACAGAAATGTAAACATAAATCGTATTTGCTTACCCAAGCAACGAGATTGTGCTCTCCTGAAGCTCTAGAATTGTCAATGGCCTTCCGTCCTGTGATGAGCTCCAAAAGTACAACTCCAAAGCTATAAACATCTGATTTTAGAGTCAGCTGGCCTGTCATTGCATACTCGGGCGCACAATATCCATATGTACCCATCACCCTTGTGGAAACATGAGTGTTATCACCCACTGGTCCAAGCTTTGCCAGTCCAAAATCTGACAATTTGGGATGATATCCCTCCCCAAGTAAAATATTCGAGCATTTCAAATCACGGTATATAACGGGTGTATTCCCTTTGTCATGCAAATGCTCTAGTCCTTTGGCTGCACCAGCAGCTATCTTCATTCTCGTATTCCAGTCTAGATGCTTCTTATCTGAAGTAAGATCTGTTGCATGAGAATAAAAAAAGTGGGAACACACAGCTTAGTTTAAGTCAGTACACAAAGCTGAAAACTTTGAAAGACATTAACTATAATATACCGTGAAGGTGATCTTCCAAGGATCCTAATGGCATGTACTCATAAACCAAAAGCCTTTGATCCCCATCAGCACAATAACCTATTAAATTAACAAGGTTAGGGTGGTGAAGCATACTCAACATCAAAACCTCAACAAGGAATTCCTGGTTCCCTTGCAAGCCATTTCGATCAAGCTGCTTTATGGCCACAAGCTGCCAAAACCCATAAGAAAAATTCAATCTCAGTAACTAATTGTGTTATTGCAGCAAACACATTATTATAAACCTCATTCCAACTCACAGTAATTTCATGCTTTCAGACTCATTATGCAGGTTTAAGCATTCACAACAAAGAAGCCACCTTTCTCTAGTACCATTGAAGAGTTGACGGAATTGAAGAGAAAGTGATAGAGAGTATATATAGCAAGAAACATCAATAAAAAGTACAAATTCAAGAGAATAAAATAAGAAACAGCATCAAACTTAAGAACATGAAGATCTTAAAAAACAGATTAAGAAACAAGGGAAATCCTGATTGACAGTTCATCATCAACATTTAAAACTTTTGCATCAATTCACCTATAGTAATTGACCCATAAAGAAGTAACAGAAACAACAGAAAAATAAAAAAGAATGATCTAACCTGGTTTACGCCCTCTATCTTTCCTTTGTAAACTCGGCCAAAGCCTCCCTCCCCTAAAAGGCAATCAGCTCTAAAATTCTTTGTTGCAGCCGCCAACTCACAGAAGGTGAAAGTTTGAGCAGCAATATGTTCAGAACCATTATCCAAGTCCTCCTTTGCTTCTGTTGGCTTTTGCGTTGTGAGCTCCTTATTTACTTCTAGTGAACTTTCTTTCAGTGCCTCCTTCGCTTCCCATGATTTTTGTTTCTCTACGTCAGATGGAGGGCTCACCTTTGCACTTTCTGAAAAAGTAAATACCACTGAAATGTATTATTCATTATTTTCTGTATACTCATTTCACCAAACAAATAAACCTGCATATGTCCGACACCTCATGAAAAATCAAGATGACATACTAGAATTATGTCACTCATGCGTTGAATGATGAACATCAATCAGTTTAATAAGAAAGAAATCGCCTAAGTTGGGAATGAAACATCATGCTAACCAAACTTTTAACATCCAAATTCAACAAGATAAGAACTAGAAAACTCTTTTAAACTAGAAAACTTCAATAACGGAAGAGCAGGCATTTATCATTCCCTGGCAAAGTTAATTTTCACACGGATTATACACTCTTTTAAACTAGAAAACTTCTTTTATCCTGAAAGAAGCTTACGTTGAACCAAACGTACAAGATCAAACTGCAATAAAAATGCTGCGAATGGGGAATTGCATTTGCATCAATTATTTCCCACAAAATACGCCCCCCCAAAACACAAAAAAAAAACCATCTTTCCAAGAAATTACGACCAATATAGGAGAGAAAACCACCCAAGAAGCCTAAAAACCCCAAACCCAAACCAAAAACAATGGAAACGCACGACCAAAAACGTATCTAAGCCGAATGCCACAAATCGGGCCTTTCAGCTCAAAGCCACAGTAACGGAACACAAAACCAAAAACAACCACCAAAATTTCACCAGAGACGCCAAGGAAATCACCGATCAAAACATTCACTGAAGA